>JAGEND010000397.1:0-10186 GCA_019141155.1 Mustela nivalis
GACATTTCCTCCAGGGCTCTGAGGCTATGTTCAGTTTTCTTCATTCTTTGTCTTTCCAGTCTTTTCATTGTAATTCTTCTCTGTCCTCTTGGTGTTTCCTAATTCTTTCTTCTGTCTGGTGAAATGTACTTTTGAGATGGAATGACTCAACAAATAGGGCGTATTTTTTATAACTGCTTCGTTCGCTAAGCCTGGGGTTAGGGTCTGTTTAGACAAGGTTGCCAGGAATGGCCGCAATCCCTGCACCAATGGATGGAAGATTTCTCCAGACTTCTGTGGGGAAGAGAGGAGAAGGCAAGGAGGGCATCACTCAGAGAAGAAGACCCTTTTCTCTTCTTCGCTCCTGCTTTCATTGGTCTTTCGGGATAATCACACATTTTTAGCACTGATTTTCAAACCCATGATGTGTGACAAGGGGTCTTACTGGAAGTAAGAGGGTCTGTTTATAGGAAAGATACAATATGCTAATTTGCATGTTCTATGAGTCTGCTACACACAGCCTAGGGGACAATGCATTCATCTCTTAGATCACAGGGTGGCTGTTTGGGCTAAGAAAGCTTTGGGAAAGGCAACTGCCCTCAGCATTCCCAGGGCACAATGGTCACAGTTGTCTCTGCATTCCAAAGGCCTATGCCCTTCCCAGAAAACTTCCCTGTCCTTAGTGACGTCCATGTGACCTTTTAGCAACCCAGGTATTCGAGATGATTTCATGCTCTACATTAACCCCAACACACAGTTTTTGTTCATTGTACTTTTATCCTGCATGTATGTCGTACTTTCCTGTTTTTCAGCATATGGTACTTTTTCGTGAAAACTGGGCACTTCAGGATTCTGAATTGTTCCTGGAAGTGGTTGTTCTGCTTTTCTGCTTTATTCTATTTTTAACTTTATTGGATAGTGACTTACGAGAACTAATTTTTAATTTTACTGTAGAGTGACTTACAAAAACTAATTCTATGCATAATCCCCAGCATTATGCACACTCTGATGTTACTGCTTAGATTTCTTTTTTTAATTCTTGGGTTATATTTAAGACGAGACCAATATAGCTTAGCAGTCAGCCAATAATGGGTCAGAGGTTGTGCTTAAACCCCTTAAGCAGGTAGTTTTCCCATTTTTCACCCTCATAAGTTTGGCAAATAATGAAAAGTTGCATAACCAGAAGTTTCAGTTTACTTCCCCCAAGTTATTGTTTTGGGAACCCTCAATGATTGCTTTCTAGGAATGACAACTTTTGCTTCATGGAGTGTGTTACATTTTAACCGAGAGAACACTGTGAGGAGAAGGTTTTCTGAATAACTGCCAGGTCAAATTTCTGTCACATTAAACATTTATTTTCTGGGCAGTAAAACTTCCCCAATAAAAGGGATTAAAGCCTTCCTTAGATGAAAAGTTATTTAATGAAATGTGACAATAGGAAAAATGAAACCAAAGATGAACTCGAAAATTCATGAGAGTCGTTCTAAGTGAGAGACACAAGCTACCTTTTCCTGGTGGAGCGTTTACAGAAGAGGGGCGAGAAGACATGCATTAGGAAGGCTTGAGTCATGTTCCAAATCTGAAATGTGCATGCCATGATGTCAACAAATGCCAGCGAGTGGTGATTTATCTCTGTGGACGTGAAGAGATGTTTATTATTCAGGAAGAGGTAACAATAGAAGAGAAGCAGCATCTAGGGTCAATAATCCATGTACATAGAAAGGGAATTTGAATAAACCTTTGAATGTCTAGACTTTATGACCATTCTATTTGGAGGAAAAACTAGACAGAGTGTGGAACCCCTGAGAAAGAGGATACAAAACAGTCCCTGAGGAGCCATACCAGGACAAATCTCCTGCTCTTTGATACAGTGGTATGAACATCTTGCCAACAGTAAGACCATCAAGGGGTTTAATACAGGCAAGTGGTGATTGGTAGTTAAATGATATTACATTGGTGTCCAACATATTGTGGAATTTGGGAGAGGGTCTAATCCCTCAAAATACATGTATTTTCTTCTTGCAGACATGGATTTCTCCCCTCAACTTCTCAATTCTTCACACTACACTTTTCTTCATTCTGTTCCAAAAGACACAAAACAAATAAATAGTACACCAATACTCCTGCTATTGAAGAAGAAGCAACTTTATCCATTGTACGACTGGTCTCTGGCCATTACAGTACCTTGAGTGGGACAGCAAGCATACATGCACATTTTTTGTTATAATTCATAACCACAGACTTTGAACCCTACCCAGCATTGCTGAGTTGCTTGAAGCATTTATTTTCAAACAATTATTGTAAATGTCTCAGTGCTATTCACTAGACCTTTGGACAAACTGCTAGATAACATCAGCTTAAACCCTCCTTTTTAGTGATTTATTGATTCTTGGAACTCTAACTGGTGAAGTATTAAATCTCTTTACAGAAAATGTAGTTTTTACCTGTGTCTTTCTCCTTCAGCATCACACAATTATTCTACTCAGTTGACATTCACACTTCATTTCAAAGAACTCTAAGGTGAGTAGCTTCATTGTAGCTTCGGAGTGAAACACTTTTTCCTTCTCCCTTCTAGGTTCTCTGGATGGTCTAATAATTAAATTGACATAACTCAGATAAATTCACAGAACAGAAAGGTAACTACATGTGTGTGGGAGACTCACAAAGTCAAAATGAGCCAAAGGCAGTCTGAAAAATCATCCTAAGCAAGGAGAAGGGGGTGAAATGCTTCAGAAGTCAAGGAGGAGGAAGATGGGGAGAGCCCATATGTGGTAGAGATGTGTACCATGCCACCACCACACTTTCAGTCTTTCTGAAAGAAAAAGTTACATGTGGTAGGAGCTCTATTCCTGATGTAGTTCTCTATCTAAATTCTTTTAAGCAGAAGGTAGAAAGCTATTGTGAGTCTGCTGGGTCTTAATTGCATTCAACTAAAACATCAGCCACATGCCAAATTGATATTTTTGGGATAACATACTCTCTGCTTCCTTTCTCTTAACTGTACTCACTAGTTATGCAGTTTTAGGTGTTTGGTGTTTTTCTAAACACTAGGCTAAAAATGTGTAAGGTATCAGCTCCTATGCAGGAAGCAAGACTACACTGTCCTCCTTTTGCTTTGATTTTCAATGAACTGAGCCATTTTCTGATTCCAAATATTATTTAGAGATTTAAGTACTTACACTAGAAGAAATACTTAATTCACCATGAGAGTAGTAACTATACTAGGATGTAATATAAGTAGAATATAAGATGGTAGAATTATGTTTCCTTCATGAGAAGGTCAAGGTGTTAAGGCTCATTGAAACTGTTTTGATCCCAAGACATGGAACTCGCTACTGTTAGGGAGCCAGTGCTCCTTGATAATGGAAGTCAACATTAGAGCCCAGTGGGTATGGAGTTGTAAATTAGGTTGTTTCTTTGAATACCAAGGACAGCAATGATGAGGAGCCTTAAATAACTCTAGTGGCAGAATAACTTATCTCCTCTCCCTTCCTCTCCCCTTCCCTGTCTGGTCCCCATTTCTTCCCTGGCTACCCATTCATGATGATGATTCCAACTACTTTGCAGTTTTCCCAATTCTCCTTTATAAAGAGAGTCTATCAGCCTTCTGTCTTCTAGTAACAGTATAGCTGTAAAATATATTTTAAAGATTTCTTATTTCCCTCTGTCTTATAATGACCCTTTCAGGGGCATTCTGGAGTGGTTTTCAATCTGTGTGATCCTGAATCTGATTTTCTCCACTGTTCCTATGTCCAAGTACATTGGAAATAGAAAGAAGACACTTAGAGTAATCTGGAAGAACCCACAAGTCCACTGTAACTTCAGGACTCATAGCCTTAAAGATTATCTTCCATGTGGTGAGTGAGGGATAACAATGAAAGGCAAAGTATATACATAAATGATGACTCGTGAGGCTGGGTTTCCACTTTCTGTGTATCACCCATTATTTGAGTGTTTTCTTTTGGACTTTTACATTGTGCCTTTGTTCGTTTTGTCATAGTGGATAGCTGAATTGCTCAAATGGAAACTGGAAGACAGTCATGTCTGTTAACTCCTGCTTGCACTACCCCAGTCATTCTAAACAAGTGGCACATTAAGAAATAAAACAAAATTTAAAGTTACCAAAGAGATCATGAATACATAACTCCCACCCAGAAAACATAAAGAAAAGCTTCCAGAAACCTGCTGAAAGCTAACACATTGTACTTCAGATATGGGAGAAAGTAAAGCCCAGATGATGAAGGAGTGCTGGGAGGTGAGTGTGTCTGAAGCTTGTTCAAGCTCAACTCGTATGTTCATTTGTATGTGTGTGTATACATATATATGTATGCCTTCTGATTAAACTATCTTTTTTGCAACTACAAAATTATTTTCAGGGGCACTTGGGTGGCTCAGTGGTTTGGGCCTCTGTCTTTGGCTCAGGTCATGATCTCGGGGTCCTGAGATCAAGTGCCTCATCGGGCTCTCTGCTCAGCAGGGAGCCTGCTTCCTCCTCTCTCTCTCTCTGCCTGCCTCTCTGCCTACTTGTGATCTTTCTCTCTGTCAAATAAATAAACAAAATCTTTTAAAAAATATTTTCAAACCATTTTCCCTGTAGCTATAAAAATGGAGCACATACCCATAAAACTAACCACTAGCCCATGAACATCTGTCTCCTGGCATTGGACCAAACCCACACGCAGAACCCAGGACAGTAACTTTCAGAGCCAGCCAGTTTTCAGTGACTGTGAAGAAAACAAAATATCAATTTCTTTTCTTAGCATATGGTCAACAACTGAGAGACAGAAGGAAAGAAAACATAAAATTTTATTAATTTCTTTCCAGTTATTTTGTCTCTCTCTTGCAGGTGACCGAAGTATGGAAGACATGGAGAAATTCTTATTCAGATTTAAAGGATATTATTTTAATCATTCATCACTTGATATTAGCTTTATAGAAAATTTAGATAATTTTGAAATCAGAGAAAATGATGTCTTCATAATCACATACCCCAAATCTGGTGAGTTCTCTGTTCTAATAGTTAATCTAAGAAGTACCATGATACTTTTAAAGTGTGGGAACTCTGTTTTTTTAGTAGTATTCTATATGGACATATACACTTATCTATTGGATATTATAGTGTCAACTGAATTTAATATCTTATGAAGTAGGTCTTTTACAATGAGCTAGAAGTTATTTTTTTAAGATTTTTTATTTATTTATTGGTCAGAGACAGAGACAGTGAGAGAGCACACAAGCAGGGGGAGCAGCAGACAGAGGGAGAAGCAGGACCTTGGGATAATGACCTGAACTGAAGGCAGATGCTTAACTGACTGAGCCACCCAGGTGTCCCTAGAAGTTATTTTTGATGTGGACAAGGAAACAGAGAAAATACAGAAGTAGCCATGTTGAAGACAACCTATCAAACACTACGGTGCCAAAGTGGCCTGGAAACGATGCAGATATATTTGCCATTCAGGCGGCTACTTTGGACAGAGAGGTGAAGTTGTATTTACTCTTCAAGTGCATGAGAAGGAGGAAAATTATCTTTTACTAACACTATGATGTGTAATAATCCCCAGCTATTTGGGTCTACTTTTGCTATAGCACTCTGATCAGACTAAAACATACAGATGTATGTACAATGTATAGGTACATATATATCTGTGTGTATATATATGGTCACATCTATTCACAGCCTTTGCCCATGTTTTAATTGGTTTTGTTATATTTGCTATTGTGTTGTATGAGTTCTTGATATGTTTTTATATTAACGCTTAATCATAAATGATTTCCAAATTGTTTTCCCTCTTAATGGGCTGACATTTCATTTTGTTGATAGTTTTCTTTGTTGTACAGAAAACTTTTTTTACGTTGTGCCTTTTAATATGTATTAGAAAAATATATAATTAGAACATCAAATCCGTGGTTTTACAGATGTCACTGCTTATGATGAAACTAAAGGAGATAATAATGTTATACTTAAGACAACCTCAAGAAAAATACTGAGTCACAGTACAGGAAGGCAGTTTAGAAGTATCTATTTAAAACAAAAACATAAATAGCTTATGACTCTGCTTTGAACCTCAAGGAAGCAACCTTGGTAAACACATATAAACACGCACATGTACACACAACACTCACACACACACACACACACACACACACACACACACACACACACAGTGTTCCTGTGTCATGTTCTGTAATAGCAAAGTGGAAAGCTGTCATAACTAGCTATCACAAAAGAAACGGGGAAGGTGGGACAGAGCCATATGATGACACTCTATTAGGCAGTTGCAAAGGATGAGTTGAAGCTACATTTAGCAAAAATAACATGCATAGATATAAAAAACAAGGTTAAGTGAAGAAGGCAAATTGCAGAATGACTCGATATACCATTTGTATTAAATACACCATAACAGTTTCAATGAACTCATATATATCAAAGTCTCAAAAGAGTCTAGCATACGTGACAGCAGTTTGAGAGAGATGGCCAATGGTAGTCAAAGGGGGTTAGATCTTCTTATAAATCTGTCTTAGAGAATGGATTCATGGGACACTTGAGTAATCAGATCTGGTTGAACATTTACAAAACAAGAATGCAGAAGACAATCAGGAAAAGGTGATGGTCTGACAGTATATATGAAGAAGCAAATGTTGACCTCATGGCAGCAGGCTGTGCTTCCTCTGCACAATACCTGCAGCTGACACACTTAGTTCCCAGAGGAACCTTCACACACATTCGCCCAGGATGTGGCACAGGGTACCTTTCCCCTACTTCCTCACAATCCAGGTTGGAACCCAGGCACCTGGATACCATATGATTGAAGCTACAGGCTTCCTTGGGCACTTCATGTACCAGGTAAATCCCACTGGAGCCCTGGAACACTCTCAATATCCAAGGCATTTAGCATGTCCCAGACTGGAGGCTCTTTCTGTCCCCAACAACTGGGTCAGAGCTCTCAGGGGTCTAAGTATGAGAAGGTTTATCTTCTGATGGGTCGGTGCATACTGGGCTCCAATCAGAGGTAGGGCTGACAGCAAGGAGCTTGACTTGATTAAATCCTATGGGGTAGGTCATATTGTTAGCTCCATTTTTACAGATGAGGAAACAGAGGCACAGAAATGTCAAAAGATGTGCCCAACAACAAACAAGTAAGTGATTTTAAAAAGAGACTAGAACCCAAAGCTGTCTGTCCTTAGAGCCCAGGCTCTGCTCCTAGTGCCCAACCAAATCCTACCAATTCATCAAGCTTCAGCTCGGGAAGCCTGGAGGTAATCATCCTCTTCTGTCATTCAAAGCATGTACAAATATGATTCTGCTGACCATGAGAAATCAGGAACAGATGGCCCTGTTCAGTTCAGTTCAGCTCAGCACCTCCTTCCAAAGGCCTGGGTGCTCCTTGTAGCTGAGGAATTTTTGCTACAGATCTAGTGTCACCTCTGTTCCACTTAGTACTTGTCAGCGGTGCCTGAATCCTATGATTACACCAGTTAGGAACATGAGGTAGGGGAAGGTTGTGGCTAAATATCCAGAGGTTGGGAGGGGTGTAGCTTATGGCCAGAGACAGGGCAGGAGGACAGAATTATGCTCCTGTTCATTGGGGGTTGGCGGTGGCATCTGGGTACTTGGTGAGGTGGAAGGTCAGGTTTTGCTGCCGACATAGTTTCTTTGCTCAAGGTTGATAGCAAGGAGGCTCTCAGCCTTGGTGCTGAACTCCTCCTTGAAAGAGATGACAATGTCCCGGAAGTGGCAAGTTGATTACTCCTTTGTGTAACTGACCATCTACCCAATGTTGGTGTCATTCCAGGTAGCATAGATCTCATCCAGAATAATGAAGGGAGCTGGCTTCTTATTGTGGATGGCCAGGAACAAGGCTAGAGCTGCCACTGTTCCCTGAAGCACTGACAAGTTGTCCATAGACCAGAAGCGTTTGCCAAGAGCCACATAGTTGGAGTTGGTGCCATTCTAGTAGGGCTCCTCAGGGTTCTCAGGACTCAGAAATGCTTGGGCACTCTGTTGCCAATAAGGCTTGTAAATCTCATTGATGTTGGTGGCCACATATTCAAAGCAAGTATTGAAGCAGTCAAAGTGATCTTTCTTGATCTCTTTGAATGCCTGTTTGGCTTTCCTGGCTTGCATTTGGGCTCATCTGGGGTCTCCTGAAAGTTGTCTCAGACACCTCCCAGGTTTTCCACAGCTTTCATGTCAGGGGCACCTATATGCTGGAGTACACTCGCTGCTCATTCAGCTTCTGCTTCATTGTATTCATCTCTTATTTGATCTCCTCAGCCTGGGCATCCTCAGATCTTCACACAGGTCACTGTAGTCAATCTCAATGAGGGCTTCTCACACAGAGTTACTGGAGGTTCACTGGGAACCAGTCACTGAATCCTCCTCCTAGGAGCTACACTTCCTCTCACTAATGCCTTCCATAGTGTCCTTAGACAGTGCTCAACTGATGTCCTGCATGTGGCAGGCCTGTAGCAGATTGTGGTGGTCACTGCATTTCTGTTCAAGCTTAGTCTCAATGGCTGTGACCTCCTCCTATAAATGAGTCATTTCCTTGTTGGTGACCCATTTTCTTTCTTTCTTTTTTCTTTTTTTTTTTTTTTTGACAAGAAATTGTTTATTGAGGGGACTTACAGACAGAATCATGCCTTGGGACACTTCAAGATGAATAGATCCCTCAACCCCACCTTCCATAAGACCTGCTTTTATAGACCTAGAGACCACTCAGAAGAAAATATTTAAGAATCATAGTCATATCTCTAGAGTAAATCCGAGTATATATACACATCATGTGTACTTCAAGAGTATACTTAAAAGCGTGATTAAATGGAAAGAAAAAAAGTGGGTGGGGGTAAGGGTCTATGCTCAAGAAGGCTTTAGGTCACAGTACAGTCATAGTGGCAGATTTGTCCAAGATGGCATTAGTCTGATTCACAAAGAAGGTCAAGACTGCTCTTTCCCAGCCCTGGCAAGGAGTCCTTTTAAAACTCACAGCAGTTCTTTGCCTCTCTATTTAGTTGTCATGGAAACTAAAACAAAACATCTTCTTCCTCACTGATACTTCATAACATTTCAGATATCTTGAAGAGAGATTTGGGGAATCAAGTTCCCCAGATATTCTGAGGAACTGAGTATGACTCTTATGGAAGGTAAAAGAGCTCACTGGCCACGACCCTTACCAGGTCTCCCCTCCATATGTAATGTAGGCACCAAGCAACACATTTACTTTGTGGTTATGAGAAAGACCTCCAACTTTTCCACAAAGTTTCTCCAGGATATGAGTTGTACAAACCACATACTCTTCAATTTTCTCTACCAAATGGCAATATTTGTAGCTGGCTGTGCTCACTGACGTATAACGTAAGGCTGGCTCTGAACTGGGGACTCATATATTCCCACATTCTAGTATACTTCTCAATCTTTATTGGCCTGAGGCAATGAATGCGAGAGGTGTAGCTTATGGCTACACCATATGGGTCAAAGTATTGGAATTAGATAGAAACAGATTTAGGTCCGAGCTCTGTGACCTTGGGTATCTTAACTTCTTCAAACATTCATAAAATGATTGTATTAGATGACCAAATAAACTGCTGCAAACAGAGAGAGTAACAAAATTCAGGAACTTAAAGAACAAACGAGTTGATTGCTCTCTCACATAATAGTCCAAAGTGAGTGTTCTAGTTTGTCAGGTGGCTCTGTCCTATGCAGTTATCCAGGAACCCAGGTTTAGAACATTTCTGCCATGTTTAGCCCATGGCTTCTAACGCAGCTGTGGTCATCACCATTTTTGTCAGTAGAGAAGGGTTAGATAGCATGGCTGATATGCAGCATTGCCTCATGTGCCCTAATCTGAAGGTGATCCACATCATTTCTATTAATATTCTGTGGGAAGACCTTAATTTTCTTGACCCATGTACTGCAAGGAGGTCTGGAAGAGATAACACCTGGCACCTGGCTGGTGTCTAAATTCCAGCTAAAATTTATTTCTATGAATGAAGGGAAGCATAGATTTTGGCTTCTGACTAGCATTTTCCATCTCAATGGCAATATGGTAATACTACCTCTCTTAGGGTTGTTGCTACAAGTAAGTTAATTTTTTTAAATTAAATTTATTTATTTATTTTCAGAAAAACAGTATTATTTTTTTCACCACAACCAGTGCTCCATGCAATCCGTGCCCTCTATAACACCCACCACCCGGTACCTCCACCC
>JAGEND010000397.1:10286-24958 GCA_019141155.1 Mustela nivalis
CCCCCCCCCCCCGTCACTTCAAACCTCTCAGATTGTTTTTCAGAGTCCATAGTCTCTCATGATTCATCTCCCCTTCCAATTTACCCCAACTCCCTTCTCCTTTCTAACATCCCTTGTCCTCCATGATATTTGTTATGCTCCACAAATAAGTGAAACCATATGATAATTGACTCTTTCTGCTTGACTTATTTCACTCAGCATAATCTCTTCCAGTCCCGTCCATGTTGCTACAAAAGTTGGGTATTCATCCTTTCTGATGGAGGCATAATACTCCATAGTGTATATGGACCACATCTTCCTTATCCATTCGTCCGTTGAAGGGCATCTTGGTTCTTTCCATAGTTTGGCGACCGTGGCCATTGCTGCTATAAACATTGGGGTGCAGATGGCCCTTCTTTTCTCGACATCTGTATCTTTGGGGTAAATACCCAGGAGTGCAATGGCAGGGTCATAGGGAAGTTCTATTTTTAATTTCTTGAGGAATCTCCACACTGTTCTCCAAAGAGGCTGCACCAACTTGCATTCCCACCAACAGTGTAAGAGGGTTCCCTTTTCTCCACATCCCCTCCAACACATGTTGTTTCCTTTCTTGTTAATTCTGGCCATTCTAACTGGTGTAAGGTGATGTCTCAATGTGGTTTTAATTTGAATCTCCCTGAGGGCTAGTGATGATAAACATTTTTTCATGTGTCTGATAGCCATTTGTATGTCTTGATTGGAGAAGTGTCTGTTCATATCTTCTGCCCATTTTTTGATATGTTTGCCTGTTTCGTGTGGGTTGAGTTTGAGGAGTTCATTATAGATCCTGGATATCAACCTTTTGTCTGTACTGTCATTTGTAAATATCTTCTCCCATTCCATGGGTTGCCTCTTTGTTTTTTTGACTGTTTCCTTTGCTGTGCAGAAGCTTTTGATTTTGATGAAGTCCCAAAAGTTTATTTTCACTTTTGTTTCCTTTGCCTTTGGAGACATATCTTGAAAGAAGTTGCTGTGGCTGATATCGAAGAGATCACTGCCTATGTTCTCCTCTAGGATTCTGATGGATTCCTGTCTCACGTTGAGGTCCTTCTCTTACACTGTACACAAAGATAAACTAAAAAATGGATACAAGTAAGTTAATTTAAATGTGCCCAGTACCTGCCAATATTCAAGGAATGGGGGTTATTCCTACTTCTATTTTGCTCTCGTCTGTTCTTATATCTGTAAATAATATCTATATGCTAGCTCCAAAATCCCTGCTGAATTCCAGATCCAAATATCCAACTGACCTTTTGTCATATCCACTTGGATATTTGGTAGACAACTTATGATTCTGACACCAATATTTTTCCATAAAACCAAGCATTTCTCCAACACCAGCTAGGTGTCCTACCATTCAACTCAACTCTGACACTGTCTGCCCAGAGATAGTTTCAGATCCCACAGCTTAAGGGCTCAATCCCACAAACTGCTTCTCTCCCCACTTTAGATGCCCATTACAAGTCCGCATTGTCACCTGGGCTTCAACTAACTGACTGTAGATTGGAGATTCCCATGACCCCTTCCTTGGGTTTAATTTATTTGCTAAAGCACCTCACAGAACCCAGGAAAACATTTTACTTACTAGATTACCCATTTATTACAAAGGATTTAAACTCAGGAACAGTCTGATTGATGACCCATTTTCTTAAGAATCTCCTCTATCTCATCATTCTCATCATTCCCCTCTGTTCCCTGTAGTTGTTTTCTGTAGTTAAGAGACTCTTTTATGGTTTCTGCCTCTATCCCCTACCCCCATGTTAATCTGTTTTGTTTCTAAAATTCCACAGTATGAGTGAAATCATATTGTCTTTCTCTGCCTCACTTATTTTGCTTAGCATAATATACTCTAGTTCCATCTACATCATAGCAAATGACAAGATTTTATTCTTTTTGATGGTCAAGTAATAGTCCATTGTTCATCTTCTTTATCTCATTATCAGTCAATGGGTATTTGGGCTCTTTCCATCATCTGGCTCTTGTTAATAATGCTGCTACAAACGGGGGGGGGGTGCATTTATCCCTTTATTTCAGGATTTTTGTGCCTTTTGGTAAATACAATTGGTATTGCAGTTGCAAAGGTTACAGGGTAGTTCTATTTTTAATTTCTTGAGGAACCTACGTACTGTTTTCCAAGTGCCTGCACCAGTTTACATTCCCAACAACAGTAGAAGAGTGTTCTCTTTTGTCTCATCCTCACCAACATGTGATGTGTCCTGGGCTGTAATTTCAGCCATCTGACAGGTGTATGGTTTTATCTCGTTGCACTTTTGGTTTGTATTTCCCTGATGATGAATGATTGTTGATATCTTTCATGTGTCTGTTAGGCATCTGTATGTCTTCTTTGGAAAAAATATTTATTCATTTCTTTTGCCCATTTCTTAACTGGATTACTTATTGAGTTAGAAAAGTTCTTTGGAGACTTTGGATACTAACCCTTTATGAGATATGTCATTTGCACGTATCTTCTCCCATTCTGGAGATTACCTTTTAGTTTTGTTGATTGTTTCCTTCACTGTGCAGAAACATATTATCTTGGTTAAGTCCATATAATAGGGAACAGAAAGAGAGAAAATATTTGCAATATTGACAATTTAAAATTAATATCCACAACATAGTAGGACTACAAATCAAGAAGTAGGGGACAACAATCTGAGTATAAAAAGAGCCAAAGAAGCAAGCGGGAAATGTGCAGAAAAAAAAAAAAATCACTGTCCACCAATACCTAAAACTTCCCCAAACTGGGAAACAATGATATGTTCATTTACATCTCCTGGACTGACCAACAATGGAGGGGTGGATAACTCCGAATGCTGACAGGGAGTGCACAGAAATCTGCACACATTAATATATTCCCTTGAGAGAGTAGATTGAAGCAGCTTTTCTGGAGAGCCATCTGCTACTCCCTGCACAACCGCAATCCAGACATAGGAGGCAATTCCTGTCTTGCCTATTTGCCTCCAAGAAAATCTCATGCAGGTGCATAGGGAACAAGAGTGAGAGTGTACACTCAGATTGTTTGGGGGGATGTTTATTGGGGGTGAGCAGACAGGTCAGTGTGGGAATGCACACCCTGAAACAGCATCTGTTAGACACAACGGATCAGACGTAGCATATAAATAAATGTGAAACCACAGTACACAGTGGTAAACAGAAAGATATGATGCCCATGGATTGAAAATACAAACACATACAACAATACATATTTCATAAGAACACATTCAGCAAAGAATGCATTTTAAGCCCCAAAGCCTGCTTGTCTCTGGTGGGGATAGGGGTAGGATGGAAGCCGGAGATGAGATAAAGGAATAAACAGATCAGGGAGGGCCTACAGAGCATCAGTGGTGTTACAATATGAATAACTGTAGGGAAAAGCTTAGTACATCATCATGCTAACACCTGACCATGAAATAGGTGAAAAAAAAGAAAGGAATGAAGGGAGGAGAAAGGGAAGAAGGAAGGAAGGAAAAGAAGGGAAGAAAGAGAAAGAAAGGAAGAAAGAAAGAAAGAGAGACAGAAAGACACAATGTGAATGAAAGTGGCATGGGCGCCTGAGTACCTCAGTTAACTTCTGCCTTTGGTTCAGGTCATGATCCCAGGATCCTGGGATTGAGTTTTGCATTGGGGTCCCTGCTCATGGGGACTCTGCTTCTCCCTCTGCCCTTTCCCACTATTGTTATCCCTCTCTGTCACTCTCCCTCTCTCAAAAAATAAATAAAATCTTAAAAGACAAAAAGAAAGGTGAAGTAGGAGAAGCTGAACACATTTGAATTTTTGAATCTGTGCAGAGATTTTGCATTCTCTCATTTAGTCTCTATAGAACTGTGGCATTCTAGATAACTTCTCAGCTACCCTGAAGCTGTGATCCCTCCTGCAGAAGCAGTGTCTGTTATCTGGGAAAGCTGAAAGGATGCCAGAAAGACTTTCAGAACCTTGTAACAAAGAGTTTTCATTCAGTTTGAGCTCCAGCTGTGGTAGCACAAAGGCCTCTTGTGGCCTTGGTCTTTCCTGGGCAACACTGGAGGTGTTATCTGGTTGGACCAGATAAGGGGCACACCAGCAGCACCTGTCGCAGGGAATGTGTGCCCAATGGTGATCTTGCTAACTGTGTGCTGCTACTTAGCATGGGTGATGGGATGGTCTCAGGAAGGAAGCCAGGGATGAGAATGGACAAGGGGCCAGTGGGTTTTCTCATTTCAGAAGGTGATTTGAGTCTTTCTGGGGCCTGTGAGTTTTGTGTGTGTTTTTTTTTAATTTTATTATTTTTTTAAATTAAATTTATTTATTTTCAGCATAACAGCTTCAGTATTTGACTTTTTGTTGTGGTAAGTCTTTTTAAAGCATTGCCTGGATATGTCAGAAGCATGACCTGTATGAGGTGTGTTTTCAACCTTAAAGCCCCATATATGAAGCACGCACATGAACCATAAGGAAAATTATCAGGCAATTACACCCACATACTTTGTGACAAATGTCCACTCTAAGTGAAATTAGGTGACATAGTCATCATAAGAATGGTAACATCCCACTAAAAGCGAAAGGTCCAACATTCTGCATCGTCTTTCCCTTTTTGTCTGCATGTCGGTGTCCAGGAGCCTCCTTTAGGGAATTATAATGAACATTGTTTCCTGAAGGGGAGATCACAGGAAACAGAAGCAAACATGGGGAAGCCCGCAAAGCTGGGAACTGCCTCCTTCCACGGAGTTCCTTTTCCTTGGCTTCTTTTGGCTCATGTTCTAGGAGTGGGCTTGAGGAAGGAAGTAGAGAGGCAGGCATAGAAGATCATTTGAAAGACCCATATGCGAAGCAGAAGAAACACAGAAGAGTAAAAATATAACTTTGTGGGACAATGCCCACGGAGTTTCAGGTGGAGCATCTCCTGAAACAGGAAAAGAAAGGCCACGTTTGCTTTCTTTCTCCCACACTGCATTTACATATATTAACAATCCCATTCAGATGAAATCACATTGTACTTATTATAGTAACAAACTCTGATTAAAAATTCATGATATATCTACCTCCATTTGGATCATCATTGAAAACAAAATTATTTCTTTTACAGGAACCATCTGGTTTCAGCAATTATTAAGTCTGATTTATTCTGAGGAACATCGCAAAGGCACTGGAAAACTGGAAACCAAGGAAAGAGTCCCCTTCTTTGAGTATAAAACTCCAGAAATGGATTTTGAGGAAAGACCATCCCCTCGTCTCTTCTCTATCCACCTCCCATACTACTTGGTTCCCAGTGGGCTGAAGAACAAAAAAGCCAAAGTAGGAAATAGGCTCTGACTGCTGAGAGCTAACTGCTCTTTTTCACTATTTCATTTCATTTCAGGATATCAACACCGTGCACTCATCCAGCTGTTGGCAAATGTAGCATTTTAAACACTTTAGTTTTCTCTTTTAAGACTTTATTTAATTGAGAGAGAGGGAGGGAGGGAATAAGCAGGGCAGGTTGAGGGAGAAATAGGCTCCCTGCTGTAAAGGGCCCCTTCTGCCACCTCCACTCCCATGCAGGACTTGATCTCAGGACCCTGGGATCATGACCTGGGCTGAAGGCAGACACTAAACCAACTAAGCCGATCAGGCACCCCTTTACTTCAATTTTCAAGAGCCATCTGTTTTCTTATAGTATCAGATTTTATCTTGCACCCTTTGTTTTCTGATTATACAAGTAATGCAGCCATTAGAAAATGAAAGAGCATATATGTGTCCATTTAATTTACTTTATACAGTGTGTTATAATATCATATATAAAATATATCCTTTCATTTTTGAATCAGCTGTATTAACAAGGATGTATAAAATGCTAGCAATTTCTTCTGTTTACTCTGCATGCCCTCCTTTCCTTTTCACACTTCACCTCTTTTGCCTACTTCCTCTCTAAATGTACCTTGTTCCTTGGAATTCCGAGGGAACCTCAGAGGAAATCATTCATCTCTGCTGAAGAATTGTCTCTCCGTCTCCCTGGATCAGTCACCTCCATCCACTGATAATTTCAGCTCTTGACTCATGACTTTCCACTCTCCCTCTACTCCTGTTGCTCATGGGATTATTTCTAACTTGAAGTGAATGGTCTTTTGTCAGCACCAGACAAGGGTGAGCCAAATTGCCCCAGCGGGGTCAATGGGAAAGAGGCAGTCATTCTCAGGGTCATGCAAGTGCAGGATTGCCTCCTTCATGTTGACCTCCTCAGGCTCTGCACTGGCCTCCCATACCTCTAGTCCTGCCAAACCTCTTAGTATTGACACCATCACCAGCGACCTTTTTCCTCCACCAACCTCCAGAGTTTATAAGGTGGTATAAACCTGCCTTTATTCTTGACACCATTTGCCATCTGTGTACCGGTTTATTTATTGTCCATTTCTGGCCAGAGTGTAAACATGAGAGAGATGGAGTTTGCAGTACACAGAGGAGTGTCCAGAGGGTAGTAGAGTTGAGTGAATGAACAAAGGCATCGCCAGTAATTGCCCTACCTTGAATCCTGACTTGAAGCACCTTGTTCTCTGAGAGCTGCCTCCTTTGCCTCCCACTCCTTTCAGGTGTCCCTGGAGTGACCAGTCACCACATTCGTATCTCCAGTCCCCTCCCCCTCCACCTCTCCACTCCCTCTCCACACTCTCTCATCCATCTCTTCCACTTCTTTACACCCACCAATAGCTCCATATTTGACATTCAAATCACCTTTGTCTCGATTCTCTTGCCCTAGTCAACTCTATTATGATCAGCTGCCAACACCTAATTCTGGTGAAACCCAATATGTGTATATTTGTACCTGTGTTCATGAATCTGGTAGTGTACTAGGAAAAAACCAATACACTTAAAAGTCGTATCTTCGTTTTATTTTAATGGCCTCAATTCTCAAATTTACATTTTAAATGTTTTGCTCTTCCCTCACCTTTCTAAAATAACTACTTGCTATTGTCTTTTGTCTTCAAAAACCTCAATAGCAATCTGCTCTAAGGATCGCAGTAAACAGCTCTCAAAAAACCATTCCCAGTCAATGACCCCACATTAGAAACCTCCACTCATTTCCTTCCCTCCTTAAGAAGAAAGGTGGTATGTGTACCTCCTGATGGTATTTTGATTTTATCTTCAAACCATTCCACTTCCAACATTTCCTGTATTTAAAAATGTGTCATTATCTACCTAAGAGTGTTAGTATCAGGACAAGGTGGCATAAGTGACTCAGTTGTACCTTTGGGTCTAGGTCACATTTTACTTCTCTAAACATATAGATTAATGACAAGAAGCTATTCTCAAGGCAGAATCAAGAGGCATGAAGAGTCACAGCAAGGGAATGAAAAGAACTTCTTCCTTCATATTTAGAAGGATCTTTTCTTTCATTATGGAGATATCAACCACTGCTGACAGTTGTTTGATATTATCAGTTACTTTGTTGATATCAGGTAATCCCCATGCGAGAAGCCCTCTATTTCTAGTACAATGGGACCACTCAGTGGTCACATCATCTTCCCATCGCCTAGCTTAAGGTTGGCTCCAGGCAATGTTCAGGGAGGCAGTAGGTGACTGAAAGCTTTCCTAGATGCTTCCCAAAAGAGTCACACAATATATACATGCCACTGCACAGTGAAAATACAAGCCTTGGGTTTCATCCAGGGCCCCTGAATATTCTGTACACACAGCGAATAAGCCACTTAAATGTGGGTTGGACAGAGATTGATGATATTTTATATTCTAATGTCAATGGGTTGCTTAGGTGTTTTATGAAAGTGTGCCTTTGGATTGCTTAAAGCAAACAACTTTTTAAATGAATCCTATATTCCTCTAATACAAAAAATACTAAAGTAAGTACTGCATGAAAAGTACCTGTAGTTTACACTCTGAAGATATATAAATAAGAACTATGTAAGCTGGGTGCCTGGGTGGCTCAGTGGGTTAAAGCCTCTGCCTTCAGCTCAGGTCATGATCCCAGGGTCCTGGGATCGAGCCCCACATCGGGCTCTCTGCTCAGCAGGGAGCCTGCTTCCTCCTCTCTCTCTGCCTGCCTCTCTGCCTACTTGTGATGTCTGTCTGTCAAATAAATAAATAAAATCTTAAAAAAAAAAAAGAACTATGTAAGCCATATGCTGAAGGATGAAAAAGCACACTCTGAATTTTCTAAGATGATTTGAAAATATCTTAGTACATTTTTCCTATTGATATACAATTTTATGGCTATGGGTCATTATGGCATGTATTAGTTGGTTGCTATAGGGACAAGAGGCTATTGTTGCTCTCTTTCAGGGTGAGTTGAGAAGAGGTACCATGGGAGGTGTGTCTTGAGGAGTAATTGATAGTCACTAGGCCAATCAGAAAGGGAGAGGCATGGCTGAGAAGGGGAAATCCAAAATACAAAGAGGGCTGAGTATATACATGATATGATTAGGAAAGTGTAAATTAAGAAATAAACTTCATCCATTCAGAAGGTAGTAGGGTAAAAATATGAGAGAATGAAAACCTCGGAAATAATGAATACCTCCTTTCTTTCCAGATTATTTATGTATACAGAAACCCTAAAGATATTGTGTGCTCATATTTTCACTTTGCAAAGAATGTGATATTACAATTTACAGGTACCTTTGAGTAATTCATGAAACAATTTCTCGAAGGAAGAGGTAACTATAATTTATAGCATAAGCAACATGTTTGGCATCCTGTAGTAAAATTTTAAGCTTAGTGAATTTGGCAGGGAGAAGATGAAATAAAGTTGAACAGGGTCAGTAATCAATGTATCAAAGCAGTTGGTAGTGTTGTCTTGGATGACCATGACCAGGCATTGTTAGAAATTTTGCTTACTCCTGCCTCTCAGGAGACCGTCAGGTTACAGTTATATCACCAGAAAATATTTAAATTTACATCTAACCATGGAAAAAGGAATTCATGAGCTTACAGTTTTCCCTTCTAGCTCAGAGAGAAGCATCTCAGTTTAGATCACAAGATTGGGCTGTGCACAGCATATTGCATGGGGAGCTCTACTTGACAATGTTCTGTTCCACGGTCCTTTCTCTTTTCAAAATTTTAAAAATTTTTAAAAATCTTTTAAGTGTTCTCTAAGCCCAGTGTGGGACTTGAACTCACAACCCCACGATCAAGTGCTGTATATTCTATCCTGGGAGGTATCCAGGTGCTCCCTGCATTCTTTTCTGAGGTGCCAGTGTGCCTGCTTGGGCAAGAGATATGCCTACAGACGTAGGGATGATGATCTGGAACAGGAGACTTAACTAACATTAGTTTCTGTGCAGAGCTCAAGTAACCCATCAGGGAGCCTTCATGTTGCATGAGGCAGGGAAATAGCTCTGTGTGTCTTTGGGGACAGGGAGAGAAGCAAAGAGGAGAGGATTCCTTTCTCTGTTCTCCGGGTTCAGTTTTTCTCTTCCTGTGGGTAGATGATTTTCTGTCTATATGAAATGAATTTTTAAGAGACTGATTGCTCCTTGAGTTCATGTAATTGCTTTCCCACGGGAAAGTGGATAGCTCTCCCATAACCAGGTGCTAGAGGAAATCAGGTATCTGCAAACAGACTTCCTTTTCCTTCCGTGTTAATAAGATTCCTGCACCTCCCACAACTATAGTTTATTCTCAATCTATTCAACATATTTACCCTAATATGTACCTGTTTTTCTCACAGTGATGGGAAGCCTTTAGTTTGACCACATCAAAGGTTGGTATGAGCACAGAAGCCTCTTCAACATTCAGTTCATGACGTATGAGGAGATGAAGAAGGTGAGAAACATGACATCAGAGACTTCATGGCAGCTGAAAGGCACCCTGACCGAATGAATTGATTGTTCATGGGTAGAAAATCAAAAAACAATATCTAATTTGAGATCCTAGATTAGGTGTACAGGAGACGTCTTTCTTCTATCAACCTGGACCTTGATTACCAGGTTGTCCTTTACTATTAATTAACTGGAACTTTCTTTAACTGACTGTGTGTAAGGCATTGTCTGTTTATCTATGAGTCCATACACATGTTTGACTATCATGAGCCAGATTTTTGGTCACCCCTTGATGGATTATGAAATCAATTTTCTGCATTTTGATTCTGGTAACTTTCTAGATATTACATTCACCATTGTGGGATGCATCTCATGGGGAACTTTAATCTTATCTGTATGCTTAAGCACTATAAGAAAAATTAAATGAAATGTCTGTGTATGATTAGGAGAAATAAAGCTCCCAGTAGTCAACGATGAACGCATTAAAACAGAAGAAGTTCTATTACTGATTACCTGACTCCCAGAGGCTGGCTAGCCTGATAGTGTTTGTGGCATCCTCGGCATGTCGTGAATGTCCCAGGCATTTTCTGTCCTTCTTTCCTATCATATCTAGTGTGGCAATGATGTCTCCTCTCATAGTAGCAGGATGGTTGTTGTAGCTCCAAAGTGATGTCCTCAGATGACAGCATGTATGGCAGAAAGAGAGGGAAGTGGGACAAGAAGGACTTCCTTGCTTTGCTTTGCTACCATCTCATCACTGGGAGGAAAATCACTCTTTTACACTTCTATTTGACTTCATCTTTCTGTTTAAATACCAAAATTGGGGCATTGTGACCACCCTAGATGAATGTCTTGTAGAGAGCAATGGGAGTGCATGAGGATCTTGGATCAATCAGGATCATTATGGGACAGGGACTGGGCACTGCTGCCTGAACACCACCAGGGATCTCTAAGCAGGAAAGAGGAGAAAAAGCTGCAAGCCAGGCAAGATTAAGGGCTGCCACCTGCTGAGTATTTGTCCCTGGTTTCTGTTATCCCTGCCCCAAGCTCATGACACCATTCCTGGACTTGCTGAATCTGTAACACCTACCAAAGAGAGACTCCGACCGTGATTGGCCTTGTAACATTCTTCACACTATGGCCTCTCCATTGCCTCCAGCCTCTTCTCCCCACTTTCTCACCTGAGCCATGTGCCTGTGAAGCTACACCAGGGAAACTCAAATTCTGATGGTCCTGTGACCTGGTATCTCATACCTTCATGCAACCCCAACACTGCGTATATTCTTTCTTTTTTCTGGACTCCACCCCTTCAGTATGACTATCTAGAAAACGCCTCTTTTTGCTTGAATTCTCAGGACAAATTTGACATCTCTGTTGAGACTTTCTCTGAATTCTGTTACACAGCTACTCTCTGCCCATAGGTCTTTGTACTGACTTCCCAGTTCCAATTCCCTGTTGTGCCTCTGTGCCCTTGCTCCTTCGCACGGGCAGTGTCTGATATAAGTATCTGCTCCCCCAATATTTGCTGAGTTAACGCGGATAAAATGAACATGAGTGTTCCTAAATGAACCCAAATATGCTTCTAGAACAGTGAAAGATGAATTTATCAAGAAGGAATAAGCAAGTCACTTCTCATAGTACAACTCCATTTTTCTAGCCAGCATAAGTACCTGCATTTTTCACTCCCATAACAATACTTAGGTGTGACTTTTGCTGAAGTCTTCTTTCTTATAATGTGCAAAATTTATCATACTCTGATTTATTTCAGGATATCAGAGGTTCTGTGTCAAAAATCTGCAAGATTCTGGGGAAAGGATTGAGTGATGAGGATATGGATACTGTTGTGAGACAGTTCTATTACTCACATTTGAGAACATGAAGGATGACCCACTGGCAAATTATGACAATCTAATAGCCATTGGATATGGGCCAAATGTAAAAAGTCATTTTCTTCGCAAAGGTGAGGGTGAACAGTGAGTGGCCAAGTAGCACTCTGGTAGCAATGGGCCAGAGTGTAGCTTCTAAGTTTGTTGGTGGACTCTCCTAACATCATAGGCCCTCATGGGCCTGTTCATTTGGCTAGAAAGATGATTTCCTATGATCTCTTCTGATTATCTACATGGAGATTCTAGTATTTGTTCTCTGAATGAATCTAATGAGTAACATACAGTCACAAGGTCTTCCCCATGGCCCCCTGACAATCTACTGATTCCTAGAACAATGTCTCCACAAATGGTTGTTCATTTAGTCTTAGTCTGCTTCCCTTCATTAGTGTGGGCTCAGCTGGGCTCATTTTTGATGGAGAGGTAATGACAGGTCTGTGGCCCTCACTGGCTGCTCTTCCTTCTCTGTGCTTTACCCTCAAGCTCCTCCAGGGTTGACTTAAGAACACACATTCACTGCACTTTTGCTCTTGGGCAGGACTGTCATGTGTCCTCTAGGAAACCAGATCTTACATCATACATATAGGAATATCGCCATTGTCTCCATATCTCATACCTCTGGTGACTGGAATTTTAAATGAATAGCTCCTTATATAACTGATACATTGGAACATATTGAAATATTTTTTTATTTATACAATCATTCTAAATGATATTTTATGATTTTAATACATGGAAAATGTATAATACAGAATTAGAGACAAATTTTGCATTCAGTCAAGGGTTCTATGCCTCTATGTCAAGTAGCAGGAAATACTTGCTTTGACTTCTCTAAAATAGGATTTCCTTCATTTAATCTCTTCCTATGTCTTTTCCTGTTCAACTCAAAAATTGACCACTGGTACCTGGGAGCCCACCTGAGGTGGGGACTTGCCTTCCTGTATGCTCCACACGCCCTACCGTGTTGTCGATGCTAAGGCCCTTCTCAACTGCCTTTGTCCTTGCACATGCCACTGTTTCTCTTTGAAAAAAGAAAATGTTCTGTGTTACTCCATCTTTCACACACCTGAAAATGACAGACTGAAATGGTTAAGAGGAAAACTAGGAGGGCTAATGATCTTCAATTACAGCATAACTGCCAGGATGAGTTTGCCCCCTGGCCAGGAGGTGAGAGAGTGACAGGGCATGGCGTGTGCAGAAGTCAGTGTGGGGCCTTATGGGGAGAAAAATGAGAGTGCCAGCAATGCTTCTCCCAACACCACTAAGGTATCAAGCCTCCTCTTCTGCGGAATCTTCACAGATGCAGTTGCCTTCTTTTTCTTCCCAGGTACCATCGGAGACTGGAAAAATCACCTGACTGTTGAGCAGAATGAAAGGTTTGACAAGATTTTCCAAAGGGAGATGAAAGATTTTCCCCTGGAGTTCATCTGGGACATGAATGAAGACTAGAATGCGAAGCAAAGCACAGATCCTTTAAGAAAGCACTTTCAGAAGGAAACATATTGAATTGTATACTTTCAACTTTGACTGTCACTGAGTCATTACTGTAAAACCTGAGTGATGAATAACTACGAATATTCCAACTCTTCATCAAATGCCATCTGTGGCCTATTGTCCATTGGTGGGGATTCCAGTTTCTGTCCAGAAGAGGGTTTCATCTTGGTTTTGGCATATAATTAGGGAAGAGTTTTTATTTTATGTCCAGAAATTCCAAAGGTCTTGGGCCAAAAAGAAGATCATAGTTTGTGATCAATTTACATCTTATAATAGAAGTCTTGTCATTTATAAAAAAAGGTACTTACAGCCTTTCTTCACGTTAGGTTTTAATTTTTATGTAGTGAGTCAACCTTACATTTTATGGCTCTTAGGTTTTGTGTCTGACTTTAAGTGTTGCCATCACGAGTATTTTCATGCATTCATAAATCCTATCTTTCTTTCTCTTCTGTTGTAAGAAAGCTATATTTTTCTCACACATAACAAATTGACCCAAGACCATTTATCAAAGAGCCAACATTTTAAATAGGCATTTTAATAAATTCAAAGAGACATGACCTGGTTCCAGTTTCATGCACGTGAGCCAACTTATTTTTCTGATGATGTACTTTTCCCATAGCCACGCCAGAATTTCTTAAATAAGTTAATAAACATCTGACGAGTTGTAGTGAAATGTTGCTGAATAGAGAAAGTCAATTATCATATGTTTTCACTTACTTGTGGAGCATAGGGAATAATTCGGAGGGCATTAGGAGAAGGGAAGGAAACGTGAATAGGGGGAAATTGGAGGGAGAGAAGACGCATGAGAGACTGTGGACTCTGAGGAATCAACCGAGGATTTTGGAGGGGAGGAAGATGGGGGGACCTGTGAGCCTGGTGGTGGGTCTTAAGGAGGGCACGTATTGCATGGAGCACTGGGTGTGGTGCATAAACAATGAATCTTGGAACACTGAAAAAGTAAAATTAAAAAAAAAAAAAAAGAAATGTTGCTGAGTACTGCTTTATTCCTAAAAAGTCATTTAAAAACTGGCATCGCCACTAATTGAGCCTTCCCATTCAGAGATATTTGTACCCTCAGCATTAATTTGTGTTTTCTTTCCTGTCATTTGGTACAGAGACTGGGGCCTTATCCAAGCTTCGCTTATTTCCTCTGGAGTTTACCCAAAGCAGGCCTCTGTGGTATTTGTAGCTATTGGGAGGAGGATATTTTTGAGTTCTGTTTTCCAACTGCTGATCACTGCTCCTGGAGCTTTGCCTGCTCATGTATCTCCTGGGTTTCTGGTAGTAAGGCTGGCTTAGAGGAAGCAGGGCAGACAGTGCAGGTCTGCAGGGCTGTGGGGGTGTGGGTGCGGCCACCCATCAGATTCTGCAGGCCCGCTTCCTATGGCTATGTGTTTCAGTTCAGCTTGCGGTTGCTGGTTGGCTCATGTGCCTTGACTTCCACTGACTTTTGCTCTGTTTATCTTTTTTTTTTTTTTAATCTTTTTTTTTTTTTTTTTTTTTTACAATTTTAACTTTTTATTTTTTATAAACATATATTTTTATCCCCAGAGGT
>JAGEND010000397.1:39958-60828 GCA_019141155.1 Mustela nivalis
GATAGGGGATGGAGATAATGGACAGATGGCCCTGTTCAGTTCAGTTCAGTTTATCTCCTCCTTCCAAAGGCCTGGGTGCTCCTTGTAGCTGAGAAATTTTTGCTCCAGACCTAGTATCATCTCTGTTCCACTTAGTACTTGTCAGCGGTGCCTGAATCCCATGATTATGCCAGTTAGGAACATGAGGTAGGGGGAGGTTGGGGCTAAATATCCAGAGGTTGAGAGAGGTGTAGCTTAGGGCCAGAGACAGGGCAGGAGGACAGAGTTATTGCTACTGTTCATTGGGGGTTGGCAGTGGCATCTGTGTACTTGGTAAGGTGGAAGGTCAGGATTTTGCTGTTGACACAGTTTCTTCGCTCAAGGTAGACAGCAAGGAGGCTCTCAGCCTTGGTGTCTAACTTTTCCTTGAAAGAGATGACAATTTCCTGGAAGTGGTAAGTTGATACTCCTTGGTGTAATTAACCATCTAGCCAATGTTGATGTCATCCCAGGCAGCATCGATCTCATCCAGAATAATGAAGGGGGCTGGCTTCTTATTGTGAATGGCCAGGAATAAGGCTAGATCAGCCACTGTTCTCTCAAGCACTGACAAGTTGTCCATAGGCCAGAAGCCTTTGCCAAGAGCCACAGAGTTGGAGTTGGTGCCATCCTAGTGGGGCTCAGAAATGCTTGGTCACTCTGTTACTGATAAGGCTTGTAAATCTCATTGATGTTGGTGGCCACAGATTCAAAGCAAGTATTGAAGCAGTCAAAGTGCTCCTTCTTGATCTCTTCGAATGACTGCTTGGCTTTCCTGGCTTGCGTTTGGGCTCATCTGGGGTCTCCTGAAAGTTGTCACAGACACCTCCTAGGTTTTCTACGGCTTTCATGTCAGGGGCAGCTATATGCTGGAGTACACCCATTGCTCATTCAGCTTCTGCCATGGTGTATTCATCTCCTATTTGATCTCCTCAGCCTGGGCATCCTCAGATCCTGTAGTCAGTATCAATGAGGGCTTCTCACACAGAGTACTGGAGGTTCTCTGGGAACCACTCACTTGGTCCTCCTCCTAGGAGCTACACTTTCCCTCACTAATGCCTTCCATAGTGCCCTTAGGTAGTGCCCTCCTAATGTCTTCCATATGGCAGGCCTGTAGCAGATTGTGGCGGGCACTGCATTTCTGTTCAAGTTTGGTCTCAATGGCTGTGACCTCCTTCTGTCAAGTAAGTCATTTCCTTGTTGGTGACCCATTTTCTCATGAATCTTCTCTGTCTCATCATTCTCGTCAATCCCCTCTATTCCCTGTAGTTGTTTCTGTAGTTATGAGACTGTTTTATGGTTTCTGTCTCTCTCTCTCCCCACCACATGTTCATCTGTTTTGTTTCTAAAATTCCTCAGTATGAGTGAAATCATATTGTCTTTCTCTGCCGCACTTATTTTGCTTAGCTTAATATACTCTAGCTCCATCCCCATAATAGCAAATGACAAGATTTCATTCTTTTTGATGGCTGAATAATAGTCCATTGTAAATCTTCTTTATATGATTATCAGACAATAGATATTTGGGCTCTATCATTTGGCTCTTGTTGATAATGCTGCTACAAACGGGGGGGGTGCAATAATCCCTTTATTTCAGGATTTTTGTGCATTTTGGTAAATACAATTGATATTGCAGTTGCAGGGTTACAGAGCACTTATATTTTTATTTTTTCAATTTATTTATTTATTTATTTTCAGCATAACAGTGTTCATTATTTTTTCACCACACCCAGTGCTCCATGCAATCCGTGCCCTCCTTAAAACCCACCACCTGGTACCCCAACCTCCCACCCCCTGCCACTTCAAACCCCTCAGATTGTTTTTCAGAGTCCATAGTCTCTCATGGTTCACCTCCCCTTCCATTTTCCCCCAAATCCCTTCTTCTCTCTAACTCTCCTTGTCCTCCATGCTATTTGTTATGCTCCATCAATAAGTGAAACCATATGATAATGGACTCTCTCTGCTTGACTTATTTCACTCAGCATAATCTCTTCCAGTCCCATCCATGTTGCTATAAAAGTTGGGTATTCATCCTTTCTGGTAGAGGCATAATACTCCATAGTGTATATGGACCACACTTTCCTTATCCATTCGTCCGTTGAAGGGCACCTTGGCTCTTTCCACAGCCATTGCTGCTATAAACATTGGGGTACAGATGGCCCTTCTTTTCACTACATCTGTATCTTTGGGGTAAATATGCAGGAGTGCAATTGCAGGGTCAGAGGGAAGTTCTATTTTTAATTTCTTGAGGAATCTCCACACTGTTGTCCAAAGAGGCTGCACCAACTTTCATTCCCACCAACAGTGGAAGAGGGTTCCCCTTTCTCTATATCCCCTCCAACACATGTTGTTTCCTGTCTTGTTAATTTTGGCCATTCTAACTGGTGTAAGTTGATGTCTCAATGTGGTTTTAATTTGAATCACCCTGATGGCTAGTGATGATGAACATTTTTTTCATGTGTCTGATAGCCATTTGTATATCTTCATTGGAGAAGTGTCTGTTCATATCTTCTGCCCATTTTTTTGATATGCTTGTCTGTTTTGTGCATGTTGAGTTTGAAGAGTTCATTGTAGATCTTGAATATCAACCTTTTGTCTGTACTGTCATTTGCAAATATCTTCCCCCATCCCATGGGTTGCCTCTTTGTTTTTTTTTTTTTTTTTTTTTTTTTGACTGTTTCCTTTGCTGTGCAGAAGCTTTTGATTTTGATGAAGTTCCAAAAGTTTATTTTCACTTTTGTTTCCTTTGCCTTTGGAGACATATCTTGAAAGAAGTTGCTGTGGCTGATATCTAAGAGATTACTGCCTATGTTCTCCTCTAAGATTCTGATGTATTCCTGTCTCACGTTGAGGTCTTTTATCCATTTTGAGTTTATCTTTGTGTACGGTGTAAGAGAATGGTCGAGTTTCATTTTTCTACATATAGCTGCCCAGTTTTCCCAGCACCATTTATTGAAGAGACTGTCTTTTTTCCACTGTATATTTTATATGAAAGACCCACAGCAAATATCATCCTCAATGGGAAAAAGCTTGCAGCCTTCCCGTTGAGATCAGGAACATGCCAAGGATGCCCACTCTCACCACTCTTGTTCAACATAGTATTAGAAGTCCTAGCAACAGCAATCAGACAACAAAGAGAAATAAAACGTATCCAAATTGGCTGAAGAAGTCAAACTCTCTCTCTTCACAGATGACATGATTCTTTATATGGAAAACCCAAAGGACCCCACCCCCAAACTACTAGAACTCATACAGCAATTCAGCAACGTGGCAGGATACAAAGTCAATGTACAGAAATCAGTGGCTTTCTTATACACTAACAATGAAAATACAGAAAGGGAAATTAGAGAATCTATTCCATTTACTATAGCACCAAGAACCATAAGATACCTGGGAATAAACCTAACCAAAGAGTTAAAGGATCTGTACTCGAGGAACTACAGAACACTCATGAAAAAAATTGAAGAAGACACAAAAAGATGGAAGACCATTTCATGCTCTTGGACCAGAAGAATAAACATTGTTAAAATGTCTATACTGCCTAGAGCAATCTATACTTTTAATGCCATTCCGATAAAAATTCCACCGGCATTCTTCAAAGAGCTGGAGCAAATAATCCAAAAATTTGTATGAAATCAGAAGAGACCCCAAATCACTAAGGAAATGTTGAAAAACAAAAATAAAACTGGGGGCATCATGTTACCTGATTTTAAGCTTTATTACAAAGCTGTGATCACCAAGACAGCGTGGTACTGGCATAAAAACAGACACATAGACCAGTGGAACAGAGTAGAGAGCCCAGATATGGACCCTCAACTCTATGGTCAATTAATCTTCGACAAAACAGGAAAAATTATACAGTGGAAAAAAGACAGTCTCTTCAATAAATGGTGCTGGGAAAACTGGGCAGCTATATGTAGAAGAATGAAACTCGACCGTTCTATTACACCGTACACAAAGATATACTCAAAATGGATAAAATACCTCAATGTGAGACAGGAATCCATCAGAATCCATCAGAATCTCTTAGATATCAGCCACAGCAACTTCTTTCAAGATATGTCTCCAAAGGCAAAGGAAACAAAAGTGAAAATAAACTTTTGGAACTTCATCAAAATCAAAAGCTTCTGCACAGCAAAGGAAATAGTCAAAAAAACAAAGAGGCAACCCATGGAATGGGGGAAGATATTTGCAAATGACAGTACAGACAAAAGGTTGATATTCAAGATCTATAATGAACTTCTCAAACTCAACACACACAAAACAGACAAGCATATCAAAAAATGGGCAGAAGATATGAACAGACACTTCTCCAATGAAGACATACAAATGGCTATCCGACACATGAAAAAATGTTCATCATCACTAGCCCTCAGGGAGATTCAAATTAAAACCACATTGAGATATCACCTTACACCAGTTAGAATGGCCAAAATTAACAAGACAGGAAACAACATGTGTCGGAGGGGATATGGAGAAAGGGGAACCCTCTTCCACTGTTGGTAGGAATGAAAGTTGGTGCAGCCTTTTTGGAGAACAGTGTGGAGATTCCTCAAGAAATTAAGAATAGAACTTCCCTCTGACCCTGCAATTGCACTCCTGGGTATTTACCCCAAACATACAGATGTAGTGAAAAGAAGGGCCATCTGTACCCCAATGTTTATAGCAGCAATGGCCACGGTCGCCAAACTGTGGAAAGAACCAAGGTGCCCTTTAACGGACGAATGGATAAGGAAGATGTGGTCCATATACACTATGGAGTATTATGCCTCCATCAGAAAAGACGAATACCCAACTTTTGTAGCAACATGGATGGGACTGGAAGAGATTGTGCTGAGTGAAATAAGTCAAGCAGAGAGAGTCCATTATCATATGGTTTCACTTATTAGTGGAGCATAACAAATAGCATGGAGGACATGGGGAGTTAGAGAGGAGAAGGGAGTTGGGGGAAATTGGAAAGGGAGGTGAACCATGAGAGACTATGGATTCCAAAAAACAATCTGAGAGGGACTCCTGGGTGGCTCAGCTGGTTAAGCAGCTGCCTTCGGCTCAGGTCATGATCCCAGGATGCTGGGATCGAGTCCCACATCGGGTTCCTTGCTCGGCAGGGAGCCTGCTTCTCTGTCTGCCTGTGCTTGCTCGCTCTCTCTCCCTCTGTCTCTGACAAATAAATAAATAAAATCTTTAAAAAAATTAAATTAAATTAAAAACAATATGAGGGGTTTGAATTGGCGGGTGGCTGGGAGGTTGGGGTACCAGGTGATGGGTATTATAGAACGCACGGATTGCATGGAGCACTGGGTGTGGCGAAGAAATAATGAATACTGTTATCCAAAAATAAATAAAAAATAAATTTAAAAATGAATGAATAAATAAATAAATAAATGGATTCTCCGTGTGGGCGACGAAAGTTGTTTTGATTGTCCCTGGATGTATCTTGATATCTTTGTAAAAGGACTCAACTTTCCTAAGATAAATGGGGATTAAAAATTGGTTTACCTATAGGGGTAGTATTGATTGGGGAAAGTGGATTACTTTGAAGTTTAACTCTATATGAATATTAGAAAATAAAAACGAATAAACTAAACTAAACTAAAATTTAAAAAAAGAAATTCAAAAGATAGAAATGCAAAAGAAAAGCATAGGTATATGTATCAAAAAGTTTAGGTTAGAAGGTTATTATGGAATCTGATGTACTGGACAGCTCACTGTGATGGTAAAGAGGTTAAAAATAATATCTATCTAAAAAATAAAATGAACCAGAATAGTGTGAACGAGTAAAAAATAAAAGTTTTCCTATGAAGTAGTGGTGGTAGTTCTCTTGTCGTCCTTTTTCTTTTTTTTTCCTTTCTTGGTTTGTTTTCTGGGGGAGGGGCCTGCCATGTGGGTTTTCAGTCAATGATGTTCCCTGAGTTAAGTCCTCCTGCCCACCCCCCCAAGGGGGTGGGCTCTGAGGAAACTGGCTTTTTTCAGGCTTTTGTTCTCTGGCGTTTTTTTATGTTTGTTCACTTTTTTTTTCTCTCACCTTGACCGCTTTTGATGGTTTTTGTAGTTTTAGAGAAAAACAAACTGCACCCTGACCTTCCTCTCAGAGAGAAGCCTCAGTCTAGCTGCAGAGCCCAAATAAGTTCCCCCTTGGCTGCTGGCAGAGCAGGTTCCGAGTCGCGGTCCCTGGGGATGCAGGATCTTTTGCTTGTACCCAAAGCCACAGCAGCGGTGGCTGTCTGGGCAGCTCCAGATCTCCAGAGAGGTTCCAAGCAGTGATCGCACACTGAGATTTTCCTGCTGGCTCGGGCTGGGAGTGCCTGGTCTTTCTGGGTCTAAGAGCACCCGGCTTGCACGTACCTCTTTCAGGGGAGGCTGTGGGTGGCGGGCGGGTCTCAGGTTCTGAAAACGGGGCGCAGGTCCAAAAGCACGAGGCTGGGCCTTCGCGCACCTCTCTGCGGGGAGAGTTTGGTGCATGCATTTTAGGCTCTGAAACAATAGCGCATATCAAAGGGCGCCGGCTGGGCCTTTGTACCTCTCTCAGGGGAGGATGAGGCACTCTCGCATCTCAGGCTCCATAGCAGGGCTCGTGCATTCTGCCCTCCGGTGTGACTCCCAGCCCCTCACAGGAGCCGGACCCCACGCGTTCTTGGGCACGCTGGCGGCTTAGGGACCAAGACCTGGTTTCTCCGCCACACTCTCTCTGGCTCTGGCTGTCCTGGGACCAGGGACTTAAGCCTCTGTCCCTAGCCGCCCCATTCCCACAATCACACCCCCCCACCCCCGTGATCCTTTGCTCTTTTGGAGTGCTTTCAACCAGTGTCCAAGTTAATGCTGGTTCCCAGACGCAGGGCACTCTTGCTCATATTGGGGGTATTACTTTCCAACTGGTTGCCTCTGGTGGCTCCCTTCCCCTTTTCTTTATCTTCTAATATCAGTCCACCATTCCCACTCTGCTTTACCTGCCCACTGGCATCTTCTGCCCCTGTAGAGATCCAGACATGTATAATTCTGATCTCAGGCTGATTTCATGGGTGATCGGAGTTCTTTGGTAGGTAATCAGCTCACTTTAGGGTACAGGTTGAAAAGGCGCCTCCTCCTACTTCCCTGTCATCTTGTCCCCCAGGGCTAGTTCTATTTTTAATTTCTTGAGGAACCTCCATACTGTTTTCCAAGTGGCTGCTCCAGTTTACATTCCCACCAACACTGCAAGAGGGTTCTCTTTTGTCTCATCCTCACCAACATGTGATGTGTCCTTGGCTGTAATTTCAGCCATCTGACAGGTGTATGGTTTTATCTTGTTGCACTTTTGGTTTGCATTTCCCTGACGATGAATGATGTTGAGCATCTTTCATGTGTCTGTTAGGCATCTGTATGTCTTCTTTGGAAAGATGTGTATTCATTTCTTTTGCCCATTTCTTAACTGGATTATTTGTTTTTTGGGTGTTGAGTTAGAAAAGTTCTTTGGAGACTTTGGATACTAACCCATATGAGATATGTCATTTGCATGTATCTTCTGCCATTCTGAAGATTGCCTTTTAGTTTTGTTGATTGTTTCCTTCACCATGCAGAAGCTTATTTTCTTGGTTATGTCCATATAATAGGGGACAGAAAGAGGAAATATTTGCAATGTTGGCAATTTAAAATTAATATCCACAACCTAGTAGAACTACAAATCAAGAAGTAGGGGTAGCAATCTGAGTATAAAAAGAGCCAAAGAAATGAGCAGGGAATGTGCAGAAAAAAATCACCCTCCACTAATACCAAAAACTTCCCCAAACTGGTAAACAATGATTTGTTCATTTACATCTCCTGGACTGACCAACAATGGAGGGGTGGATAACTCTGAATGCTGACAGGGAGTGTACAGTAATCTGCATACATTAATATATTTCCTTGAGAGAGTAGATTGACGCAGCTTCTCCAGAGAGCCATCTGCTACTCCCTGCACAACCGCAGTCCAGACTTAGGAGGCAATTCCTGTCTTGCCTATTTGCCTCCAAGAAAATCTCATGCAGGTGCCCAGGGAGCAGGAGTGAGAGTGAACACTGCAAATTGTTTGGGGGGAGGAGGTGTCCGTTGGGGGAGAGCAGACAGGACAGTGTGGGAATGCATACCCTGAAACAGCATCTGTTAGACACAATGGATCAGACGTAGTATATAAATAAATGTGAAACCACAGTGCACAGTGGCAAACAGAAAGATATGATGCCCATGGATTGAAAATACAAACACATACATTAATACCTATTTCATAAGAGCACATTCAGCAAAGAATGCACTTTTAAGTCCCAAAGTCTGCTTGTCTCTGGTGGGGATAGGGGTAGGATGGAAGCAGGAGATGAGATAAAGGAATAAACAGATCAGGGAGGGCCTACAGAGCATCAGTGGTGTTACTATATGAAGAACTGAAGGGAAAAGCCTAGTACCCCATCTTGCTAACACCTGACCATGAAATAGGTGAAAAAGAAAGAAAGGAAGGGGGGGGGGGGGAGAAAGGAAAAAAGGAAGGAAGGAAGGAAGGGAAAGAGGGAAAAGAAGGGAAGAAAGAGGAAGAAAGAAAGAGAGACAGAAGGACACAGTGTGAATGAAAGTGGCATGGGCGCCTGAGTACCTCAGTTAACTTCTGCCTTTGGCTCAGGTCATGAGCCCAGGATCCTGGGATTGCGTTTCACATCAAGATCCCTGCTCAGTGGGGGCTCTGCTTCTCCCTCTGCCCTTTCCCACTATTGTTATTCCTCTCTGTCACTCTCCCTCTCTCAAAAAATAAATAAAATCTTAAAAGACAAAAAGAAAGGTGGAGTGGGAGAAGAAGCTGATCATATTTGAATTTTTGAATCTGTGCAGAGATTTTGCATTCTCTCATTGAGTCCCTATAGAACTGTGGCATTCTAGATAACTTCTCAGCTACCCTGAAGCTGTGATCCCTCCTGCAGAAGCAGTGTCTGTTATCTGGGAAAGCTGAAAGGATGCTAGAAAGACTTTCAGAACCTTGTAACACAGAGTTTTCATTCAGTTTGAGCTCCAGCTATGGTAACACAAAGGTCTCTTGTGGCCTTGGTCTTCTCTTGGCAACACAGGAGGACTACAACACCTATAATAAGGTCCTGGGTGGACCAGATAAGGGGCACACCAGCAGCACCTGTCACAGAGAATGTGTGCCCAACGGTGATCTTGCTCACTGGGTGCTGCTACTTAGCATGGGTGATGGGATGGTCTCAGGAAGGAAGCCAGGGATGAGAATGGACAAGGGGCCAGTGGGTTTTCTCATTTCAGAAGCTGATTTGAGTCTTTCTGGGGCCTGTGAGTTTTTGTTGTGGTAAGTCTTTTAAGGCATTGCCTGGATATGTCAGAAGGATTACCTGTGTGAGGTGTGTTTTCAACCTTAAAGCCCCCATATATGAAACATGCACATGAACTGTAGGGAAAATAACCAGGCAATTACACCCACATACTTTGTGACAAATGTCCACTCTAAGTGACATTAGGTGAAATAGTCATCATAAGAATTGTCACATCCCACTTAAAGCGAAGGGTCCAACATTCTGCATCATCTTTCCCTTTTTGTCTGCATGTCGGTGTCCAGGAGCTTCCAGTAGGGATTTATAATGAACATTGTTTCCTGAAGGGGAGATCACAGGAAACAGAAGCAAACATGGGGAAGCCCGCAAAGCTGGGAACTGCCTCCTTCCACTGAGTTCCTTTTCCTTGGCTTCTTTTGGCTCATGTTCTAGGAGTGGGCTTGAGGAAGGAAGTAGAGAGGCAGGCATAGAAGATCATTTGAAAGACCCATATGCGAAGCAGAAGAAACACAGAAGAGTAAAAATATAACTTTGTGGGACACTGCCCACGGAGTTTCAGGTGGAGCATCTCCTGAAACAGGAAAAGAAAGGCCACGTTTGCTTTCTTTCTCCCACACTGCATTTACATATATTAACAATCCCATTCAGATGAAATCACATTGTACTTATTATAGTAACAAACTCTGATTAAAAATTCATGATATATCTACCTCCATTTTGGATCATCATTGAAAACAAAATTATTTCTTTTACAGGAACCATCTGGTTTCAGCAATTATTAAGTCTGATTTATTCTGAGGAACATCGCAAAGGCACTGGAAAACTGGAAACCAAGGAAAGAGTCCCCTTCTTTGAGTATAAAACTCCAGAAATGGATTTTGGGGAAAGACCATCCCCTCGTCTCTTCTCTACCCACCTCCCATACTACTTGGTTCCCAGTGGGCTGAAGAACAAAAAAGCCAAAGTAGGAAATGGGCTCTGACTGCTGAGAGCTAACTGCTCTTTTTCACTATTTCATTTCATTTCAGGATATCAACACCGTGCACTCATCCAGCTGTTGACAAATGTAGCATTTTACACACTTTACTTTTCTTTTTTGTTTTAAAGACTTTATTTATTTGAGAGAGAGAGCGAGAGCGAGGGAACAAGCAGGACAGGTTGAGAGAGAAACAGGCTCCCTGCTGTAAAGGATCCCTCCACCCAGCCCTACTCCCATGCAGGGCTTGATCTCAGGACCCTGGGATCATGACCTGGGCTAAAGGCAGACACTAAACCAACTAAGCAGCTCAGGCACCCCTTTACTTCAATTTTCAAAAGCCATCTGTTTTCTTATCTCATAGTATCAGATTTGAATCTTGAAATGAAAGAGTATATAAGTATCGATTTAATTTACTTTATACAGTGTGTTATAATATCATATATAAAATATATCCTTTCATTTTTGAATCAGCTGTATTAGCAAGGGTGTATACAATGCTAGCAATTTCTTCTGTTTACTCTGCATGCCCTCCCTCTTTCCTTTTCACACTTCACCTCTTTTGCCTACTTCCTCTCTAAATGTACCTTGTTCCTTGGAATTCCGAGGGAACCTCAGAGGAAATCATTCATCTCTGCTGAAGAATTGTCTCTCCGTCTCCCTGGATCAGTCACCTCCATCCACTGATAATTTTAGCTCTTGACTCATGACTTTCCACTCTCCCTCTACTCCTGTTGCTCATGGGATTATTTCTAACTTGAAGTGAATGGTCTTTTGTCAGCACCAGACAAGGGTGAGCCAAATTGCCCCAGCGGGGTCAATGGGAAAGAGGCAGTCATTCTCAGGGTCATGCAAGTGCAGGATTGCCTCCTTCATGTTGACCTCCTCAGGCTCTGCACTGGCCTCCCATACCTCTAGTCCTGCCAAACCTCTTAGTATTGACACCATCACCAGCGACCTTTTTCCTCCACCAACCTCCAGAGTTTATAAGGTGGTATAAACCTGCCTTTATTCTTGACACCATTTGCCATCTGTGTACCTGTTTATTTATTGTCCATTTCTGGCCAGAGTGTAAACATGAGAGAGATGGAGTTTGCAGTACACAGAGGAGTTTCCAGAGGGTAGTAGAGTTGAGTGAATGAACAAAGGCATCGTCAGTAACTGCCCTACCTTGAATCCTGACTTGAAGCACCTTGTTCTCTGAGAGCTGCCTCCTTTGCCTCCCACTCCTTTCAGGTGTCCCTGGAGTGACCAGTCACCACATTCGTATCTCCAGTCCCCTCCCCCTCCACCTCTCCACTCCCTCTCCACACTCTCTCATCCATCTCTTCCACTTCACACCCACCAATAGCTCCATATTTGACATTCAAATCACCTTTGTCTCGATTCTCTTGCCCTAGTCAACTCTATTATGATCAGCTGCCAACACCTAATTCTGGTGAAACCCAATACTTGTATATTTGAACCTGTGTTCACGAATCTGGTAATGTGATAGGAAAAATTCCAATTCATGTAAAAGTTGTATCTCCTTTTTACTTTTATGGCCTCAATACTCAAAATTTACTTTTTTTTTTTTAATTTATTTGACAGAGATCACAGGTAGGCAGAGAGGCAGGCAGAGAGAGAGGAGGAAGCAGGCTTCCTGCTGAGCAGAGCCCGATGCGGGGCTCGATCCCAGGACCCCGAGATCATGACCTGAGCCGAAGGCAGCGGCTTAACCCACTGAGCCACCCAGGCGCCCCTCAAAATTTACTTTTTAAATGTTTTGCTTCCCCTTTGCCTTTCTAAAACGACTGCTTGCTATTGTCTTCTGTCTTCTCAAACCTCAATAGCATTCTGCTCCACCTGTTCCAGCGAATGACTCCCAAAAGACCATTCCCAATCAAAGACCTCCACAGTGGAAACCTCCTGAAGAAGAAAAGTGGCATGTGTAAATCCTAATGACATTTTGATTTTATCTTCAAACCATTCCATTTCGCAGGTTCCCTGTGTTAACTAATGTGTCATTATCTACCTAAGAGGGTTAGGATCAGGACATGTGGCATAATTGACTCAGTTGTACTGTTGTGCCTAGGTCACCTTTTACTTCTCTTAAGCATATAGTTTAATGACAAGAAGCCATTCTCAAAGCCAAAGAAGAAAAGAGGGATGTGCTGACCATTTCTGTTCTCATTACATATCTGCCCCTCCACTCATGGTTTGGATCTCTTTTGTATTCCTTTTATCTATCCCACTGTTTCACGAATGGAAGACATTTTTCCCCCATAGGATATTTGGAGCATTTTGGCTATGGTGGTGATGCTGCTGGTCTTTAGTGGGTTGAGGCCCAGGGTGTTGTTAAATGTCCTATGATGCTCAAGGTTGCCCATATAGCTGATTATCCGGGATGCTTCATTCTCAAAGAGTTCGCTTGAGCAATATAATTTCTACATTTCGTTCATCTCCAATTTCCTTCTGATTACAGGATTATTCCATTTGGCCCATAACCAGGTTTTCATGTGGCACATTTTTATAGTAAAACAAAATTTCTCTTGCTCTGTTTCCATTTTCAGCTACTGCCTTTCATTTCCAGTTTGAGAGAAACATATTAAAAGAATTTAGCTCTTTCATTGGATCCTGAATGTCAATGTCACCTTTTTTTTTTTTTTTAACATTTTCAAAATGCAGGATCATTTCTTATCATTTTCCTGGCCTACCACTGCCATCTGATGTAGTTTATCACTTTTTACCTCTTTAAACATTTTCTTTTCCTGGTGTTCCAGACACCACCACATTGTAGGTTTTCAGCCTGTCTCAGTGGACACTTAGAGCAGATACTGATGGATTCCAACCCCATAACCACTCCCTTGCATCACATTTCATGTCAGTAGAACTGCCATTATGCTTGGATTTGTATCTTCTATGTGATTCTGGCTTGATATTTTTACCCTGGAGTAGGGTCCAAAGTACGCTTTGATTGGACCAAGTCCAGGCTTTGGTGCCAGGCAGCTTGCAGGGATTTATTCAGGCACAGGTAAAGGACATGCTTATGAGCAATGACATAAGGGAAGAAGTTTCTTCCATGTTTTCTCAGAAAAGGTTTCTTCACTCTTTAAGGAGACCATGGGGATGAAAAGTGGTAGCCATCTGACATGTGGAGTAGGGTGAACATGTCAGAGTAGAAACATGGAAGACTCTAAGTCATTGACAACATTGAGATGATGAGTTAACCTAACCTGTTGCACTCTTATCTTGGGCTTTGGTGTTTTGGGAGAAAAGGTGATACCTCTACTATTTAGGAAATGTTCACTGCTTCTTCTTTACCTTATATATGGCTTTCTGGGACCCTGCTCCTTCCTTTTTAGTGGCTTGTCCTTCTCTGACTAACCTCTGAGAGCTGATGATTCCCAGCTGTTTGCCCTGGACTTCTCCTCCCTCTGTTATGAATCCCTATTTTACATTGCCTAATCACCTAAATACTTTCATACTTTAAATACTATGTATATAGTACCTAAATACTTCAAAGACTTTAAATACTATGTATATGTAGTTGATTTCTCCCTTTAATCCTAGATTGCTATAAACTTATTTACTACTTCTTATATTAGTTCTACAGAGACTGTAGAATGTTTCTCTGGACTCTATTATCCAAACGTGAACTCCAATATCCTAATGGCGTTTTGATTTCATTTTCAAACCACTCCACTTCCCAGGTCCCCTGTGTTAACAAAAGCATCATTATCTACCCAAGAGGGTTAGGATCAGGACATGTGGCATAAGTGACTCAGTTGTACCATTGTGCACAAGTCACTATTTACTTCTCTAAGCATAAAGATTAATGACAAGAAGCTATTCTCAAGGCATAAGCAGGAGGCATGAAGAGTCACAGCAAGGGAATGAAAAGAACTTCTTCCTTCATGTTTAGGAGGATCTTTTCTTTCATTACAGAGGTATCAACCACTGCTGACAGTTGTTTGATATTATCAGTCACTTTGTTGATATCAGGTAATCCTGATGAGGGAAGGACTCTATTTCCAGTACAGTGGGGCCACTTACTGCTCACATCATCTTCCCATCGCCTAGCTTAAGGTTGGCTCCAGGCAATGTGCAGGGAGGCAGTAGGTGACTGAAAGCTTTCCTAGATGCTTCCCAAAAGAGTCACACAATATATACATACCATTGCACAGTGAAAATACAAGCCTTGGGTTTCATCCAGGCCCCCTGAATATTCTGTACACACAGCGAATAAGCCACTTAAATGTGGGTTGGACAGAGATTGATGATATTTTATATTCTAATGTCAAAAGTAAACAACTTTTAAAATGAATCCTATATTCCTCCAATGCAAAAAATACTGAAGTAACTACTGCATGAAAAGTACCTGTAGTTTACACAATGAAGATATATAAATAAGAACTATGTAAGCCATATACTGAAGGATAAAAAACACACTCTGAATTTTCTAAGATGATTTGAAACTATCTTAGTAAGTTTTCCCTACTGTTACACATTCTTATAGCTTTGGGGTATTGCCACATGTATTAGCTTGTTGCTGTAGGGATAAGAGACTATTGTTGCTTTCTGTCAGGGTGAGTTGAGAAGAGGTACCATGGGAGGTGTGTCTTGAGGAGTAATTGATAGGGAGAGGCATGGTTGAGAAGGGGAAACCCAAAATACAAAGAGGGCTGAGTTTATACATGACATATTAAGAAAGTGTAAAGTTAAGAGAAGGGGCTTCATCCGATTGGAAAGTAGTAGGGTAAAAATATGAGAGAATGAAAGCCTCAGAAATAATGAACGCCTCCTTTCTTTCCAGATCATTTATGTATACAGAAACCCTAAGGATGTTATGTGCTCATATTTTCACTTTGCAAAGAATGTAATGTTAGAGTTTACAGGTACCTTTGAGGAATTCATGAAACAATTTCTCGAAGGAAGAGGTAACTATAATTTATACCATAAGTAATTCATTTGGCATCCTGTGGTAAATGTTTAACTTAGTGAATTTGGCAGAGAGAGTATGACGAGATAGTTGAACAGGGGTCAGTAATCAATGTATCAAGCCAGTTGGTAGGGTTGTCTTGGATGACCATGACAAGCCATTGATACAAATTTTGCTTACTCCTGCTCCCTCTCAGGAGACTGACAAGTTGCAGTTATATCATCATAAAATATTTACATCTAACCATGACAAAGAGGATTCATAAGCTTACAATTTTCGACTCTAGCTCAGAGAGAAGCATCTCAATTTAGATCACAGGATTGGGCTGTACCTGCATATTGCATGGGGAGATCTATTTGACAGAATTGTGTTCTACATTCCTTTCTTTTTTTTTTTTTTACTTTTATTAAATTTTTATTTATTTTTTAGTAATCTCTATGCCCACTGTGGGGCTCCAACTCACAACCCCGTGATCAAGCATTGCCTACTCTATCACGGGAGACAGCCATGTGCTCTTTGCATTCTTTTCTGAGGTGCCAGTGTGGCTGTTTGAGCAGGGGAAAGGCCTAGGGAGGTAGAGATGATGATCTGGAACAGGAGAGTTAACTAACATTAGTCTCTGTGCAGAGTTCAAGTGACCCATCAGGGAGCCTTCATGTTGCATACATCAAGGAAATAACTCCCTGTGTCTTTGTGGACAGCAGGAGGAACAAAAGGAGAAGATTCTTTCTTCTGTTTCCTGGCTTCAGTTTTTCTCTCCCTTGGGAAGATGATTTCTGTCTATATGAATTGCATTTTTAAGAGACCGATTGTTCCGAGTTTATGGAATTGTTTTCTAGAAGGTGGATAGTTCTCCCAGAGCCAGGTGCTAGGGGAAATCTGATATCTGCAAACAAACTTCCTTTCCCTTCTTTGTTACTAAAGATTCCTGCACCTCCCACAACTGTAGCTTCTTTTCAACCTGTTCAACATATTTACCTAAATATGTATCTGTTTCTCCCCCAGTGGTGGGAAGCCTTTGGTTTGACCACATCAAAGGTTGGTATGAGCACAGAAGCCTCTTCAACATTCAGTTCATGACCTATGAGGAGATGAAGAAGGTGAGAAACATGATGTCAGAGACTTTGTGGCAGCTGAAAGGCACCCTGATCGAATGAATTGATGGTTCATGGGTAGAACACCCAAAAACAATACCAAATTTGAGATCCCGGAGTAGGTGTACAGGAGACATTTTTCTTTTATCACTCCTGTACCTTGATTACCAGGTGGTCATTTACAACTAATTACCTGGGACTTTTTTTCCAAAAGTAACTGTGTGTGAGGCATTGTCTATTTATCCTTATGGGTATGCACCTGTTTGATTATTGTGAGCCAGATTATTGGTCAGTCTTTTGTGGATTATGTAATCTAATTTTTGCATTATTGATTCTAGTAGCATGCTTGATGTTATATTCATTGTTCTGGGATGCATCTCCTGGGAAATTTTATACTCATCTGTACTGTGTATAGTTAAGCCCTGCAGGAAAAATTAAGTGAAATGTCTGTGTTATGATTAGAAGGAATCCAGATCCCAGTAGTCAACTATGAACACCTTAAAACAGAAGAACTTCTACTACTTATTGACTGAATCCCAGAGGCAGGTTATCCTGATACTGTTTGTAGCAACTCCAGCATGTCGTGAATGTCCCAGGCATTTTCTCTCTTTCCTTCCTATCATATTTAGTGTGGCAATGATGTCTCCCCTCATAGTAGCAAGATGAGGGCTCCAAAGTGATGTCCTCAGATGACAGCATGTATGGCAGAAAGAGAAGGAAGTGGGACAAGAAGGACTTCCTTGCCTTGCTTTGCTCTCATCTCATCACTAGAAGGAAAATCACTCTTTTAAGCTTCTGTTTGACTTCATCTTTCTGTTTCAATACCAAAATTGGGTCATGTGACCAACCCAGGTGAATATCTCCTAGAGGGCAATGGGATTACCCTGAGGATCTTCCATCAATCAGGATCATTACCGGACAGGGACTGGGCACTGCTGCCCGAACACCACCAGGGATCTCTAAACACGGAAGAGGAGAAGGAGCTGCAAGCCAGGCACGATTAAGGGCTGCTACCTGCTGAGTATTTGTCCCTGGTTTCTGTTACCCCTGCCCCAAGCTGATGACACCCTTCCTAGAATCTTGTTGAGTCTGTAACACCTACCAAAGTGAGATTCAGGTCCGTGTCCTATCTGTAACCTTCCCCACATTATGGCCTCTCCACTGCTTCCGGCCTCATCTCACCACTTTCTCACACGAGCCGTGCGCCTATGAAGCTCCACCAGGGAAGCTGAAATTCTGACAGTCACCTGACCTGGTATCTCATACCTTCCATGCAACACCAACACTGCGTATATTCTTTCTTTTGTCTGGACTCCACCCCTTCAGTGTGACTATCTAGAAAACACCTCTTTTTGCTTGAACTCTCAGGACAAATTTGTCGTCTTTGTTGAGACTTTCTCTGAATTCTGCCCATAGGTCTGTGTAATGATTTCCCAGCACTGATTCTCTGTTGTGCCTCTGTGCCCTTGCTCCATTGCATGGACAGTGTCTGACATAGGTATCTGCTCCCAATTTTTGCTGAGTTAATGCAGATAGAATGAATATGAGTGTTTCTAAATGAACTCAAATGTGCTCTAAAACACTGCACAGTGGAAGATGAATTTACCAAGAAGGAATAAGCAAGTCACTTCTCATGGTGCAACTCCATTTTTCTAGCCAGCATAAGTACCTGCATTTTTCACTCCCATAAGAATACTTAGCTGTGAGTTTTGTTGAAGTCTTCTTTCTTATAATTGCATAATTTACCATACTCTGATTTATTTCAGGATCCCAGATGTTCTGTGTTAAAAATCTGCAAGATTCTGGGGAAAGTATTGAGTGCCGAGGATATCGATGCAGTTGTGAGACAGGCCACATTTGAGAACATGAAGGATGACCCACTAGCAAATTATGACAATATAAAAGCCATTGTATTTGGGCCAAATGCAAAAGGTCATTTTCTTCGCAAAGGTGAGGGTGAACAGTGAGCGGCCAAGTTGCACTCTGGTAGCAATGGGCTAGAGTGTAGCTTCTAAGTTTGTTGGTGGACTCTCCTAACATCATGGGCCCTCATGGGCCTGTTCATTTGGCTAGAAGATGATGATTTCCTATGATTTCTTCTGGTGTTCTACAAGGAGACTCTGCTATTTGTTCGCTGAATAAATCTAATGAGTGACTTATAGTAATGAGGTCTTCCTCATGGCCCCCTGACAATCTACCGATTCCTAGCACAATGTCTCCACAAATGGTTGTTCATTTAGTGTTAGTCTGCTTTCCCTCATTAGCATGTGCTCAGCTCCTGTTGCAGAGTTAATGACAGCTGTGGCCCTCACTGGCTGCTCTTCCTTCTCTGTGCTTTACCCTCAAGCTCCTCCAGGGTTGACTTAAGAACACACATTCATCCTTTCTGATGGAGGCATAATACTCCATAGTGTATATGGACCACATTTTCCTTATCCGTTCTTCTGTTGAAGGGCATCTTGGTTCTTTCCATAGTTTGGCGACCGTGGCCATTGCTGCTATAAACATTGGGGAACAGATGACCCTTCTTTTCACTACATCTGTATCTTTGGGGTAAATACCCAGGAGAGCAATTGGAGGGTCAGAGGGAAGTTCTATTTTTAATTTCTTGAGGAATCTCCACACTGTTCTCCAAAGAGGCTGCACAAACTTGCATTCCCACCAATAGTGGAAGAGGGTTCCCCTTTCTCCACATCCCCTCCAACACATGTTGTTTCCTGTCTTGTTAATTTTGGCCATTCTAACTGGTGTAAGGTGATATCTCAAATGTGGTTTTAATTTGAATCTCCCTGATAGCTAGTGATGATGAACATTTTTTCGTGTGTCGGATAGCCATTTGTATGTCTTGATTGGAGAAGTGTCTGTTCATATCTTCTGCCCATTTTTTTTATATGATTGTCTGTCTTGTGTGTGTTGAGTTTGAGGAGTTCATTATAGATCCTGGATATCAACCTTTTGTCTGTACTGTCATTTGCAAATATCTTCTCCCATTCCATGGGTTACTTCTTTGTTTTTTTGACTGTTTCCTTTGCTGTATACCCAACTTTTGTAGCAACATGGACGGGACTGAAAGAGATTATGCTTAGTGAAATAAGTCAAGGAGAGAGTCATCATACGGTTTCACTTATTTGTGGAGCATAACATAAAGCATGGAGCACATGGGGAGTTAGAGAGAAGAAGGGAGTTGGGGTAAATTGGAAGGGGAGGTGAATCATGAGAGACTATGGACTCTGAAAACAATCTGAGGGGTTTGAAGTGGCGGGGGTGGGGTGGGAGGTTGGGGTACCAGGTGGTGGGTATTCTAGAGGTCACGGATTGCATGGAGCACTAGGTGTGGTGAAAAAATAATGAATACTGTTATGCTGAAAATTAATTAATTAAAAAAAAAGAACACACATTCACTGCACTTTTGTTCTTGGGCAGGACTGTCATGTGTCCTCTAGGAAACCAGATTCTTACATCATAAAAAAGTATAGGAATATCTCATTTGTCTCAATATCTCATACTTTTGGTGACTGGGATTATAAATTAATAACTTCATACATAACTTATATATTTGAACATGTTAAATATTTCTTTTATTTTTATACCATCATTCTAAATGATATGATTTTAGTACACAAAAAATGTATAATACAGAATTAGAGACATAAATTTTGCATTTGATCATAGGGTTCTATGCCCCTATGTCAAGTAGCAAGAAATATGCACTTTGATTTTGCTAAATTAGGATTTCCTTCACTTAATCTCTTCCTATGTCTTTTTTTTAATTTTTTTATTTTTTATAAACATATATTTTTATCCCCAGGGGTACAGGTCTGTGAATCGCCAGGTTTACACACTTCACAGCACTCATCAAAGCACATATCCTCCCCAGTGTCCATAAACCCACTCCCCTTCTCCCAACCCCCCTCCCCCCCAGCAACCCTCAGTTTGTTTTGTGAGATTAAGAGTCACTTATGGTTTGTCTCCCTCCCAATCCCATCTTGTTTCATTGATTCTTCTCCTACCCACTTAAGCCTCCATGTTGCATCACCACTTCCTCATATCAGGGAGATCATATGATAGTTGTCTTTCTCTGCTTGACTTATTTCGCTAAGCATGATACGCTCTAGTTCCATCCATGTTGTCGCAAATGGCAAGATTTCATGTCTTTTTATGGCTGCATAGTATTCCATTGCGTATATATACCACATCTTCTTGATCCATTCATCTGTTGATGGACATCTAGGTGCTTTCCATAGTTTGGCTATTGTGGACATTGCTGCTATAAACATTCGGGTGCATGTGCCCCTTAGGATCACTACGTTTGTATCTTTAGGGTAAATACCCAATAGTGCAATTGCTGGGTCATAGGGCAGTTCTATTTTCAACATTTTGAGGAACCTCCATGCTGTTTTCCAGAGTGGCTGCACCAGCTTGCATTCCCACCAACAGTGGAGGAGGGTTCCCCTTTCTCCGCATCCTCGCCAGCATCTGTCATTTCCTGACTTGTTGATTTTAGCCATTCTGACTGGTGTGAGGTGGTATCTCATTGTGGTTTTGATTTGTATTTCCCTGATGCCGAGTGATAT
>JAGEND010000398.1:0-20825 GCA_019141155.1 Mustela nivalis
CTTCTGCGGGACATTCGAGTCCTGTTGCATGGCTCCAGGACATACCATACGAAAGGACTGGAGATCAGGGTTCGAAGGATGGATCCCTGTACAGCATGCCTCGCATCCCAATTGGCCATTAGCGACAAGATATGTTTGAACTGCTGCCTCTGGGGCAGGCTACCCAGGGGGCTGAGTTGAAAGGGCCTCTCCTGAGGATGCCTCATAATGTGCGTTTGGGTCCATGGAGACCTTGGAATGTGCTGGTTGTTCAGTGGCCCTGCGGAACTCTCCTAACTGAAGGGTTTGATTCATCCCCAGTAAGAAAGCACCAAATGTGGAGACGAGAGAGGTTTGGTTTGGTGCCTCAGCAAAGCCCCGTGTGCTGGTCTGCTAAAACAGTCCTCTTAGGACGACACATGGAAACCAAAGCTACGGTTCAGATTAGGGCCTGGGGGCCTCTCCATTTCAACCTTCTGTCTCTGGGGACACTGTCTGAGAGTCTAAGTGGAGATAGTTGCTCCGCTGGTGTCAGAGAGCCCCTCTTAGTCCAGGGTGGCCTACACTATTGATGGCCTCAGGGGCCTTGGAGTTTTTCGCTAACCTGTAGGGTTGTGGTCAATGGATTGGGCACACTTTCCTTGGAGAGGGCAGGCACAATCTTTCGCTGTGGCACCAGAGGCCCTAGCCTGGAGGATGTGTGGGTCCAGTCTGTGGGCACAGAAGTCTGAAAACACAAACTCAGCTTATGAGTGGCGCCTAGGTTATGGCAGGCCGGATGTACAGCCCGAGAGGGAGCTCCTGGGCCTCTGAAACAAGGGCGAGTGGGAGGCTTTTGTCTCTGGATGTAGTGTCCAGGATAGCCGTGGATTGGAGGGGTGGCCTCAGGGACTGCGGACGAGTATCCCTCTCTGCGGATTTGTCCCCGCTCCCAAGAGTTTGGGGTCATTTTGTGGGAAGGGTGGAGTCCTTTTGTCTGGCTCATGTGTCTTTCCAAGAAAGGGATTCCAGAGCAGAGACCCAGGTACGGGAGGGGCGACTGTAAAACTCATACCCTGGTGAGGATTGGGTGCATAGGGGCTTGGCAAGCCGCTTTGTGGGCTCTTGGTCCAGGCCATAACAGGCCTTTATTTGACATGGGGCTCATGCTGAGGGTCACAGTGTGAATCTGTACCCAAGCAGCACTCACGTTTGGGCGTGGCATCAGGGGCCATGAAGGTTTATCCCACCCTGTAGGTGTGACTCCATGCCAAGAGCAGGCTTTACAGCCATGAAGAAGGACAGGGTCTGTTTCGTGCTTCCGATACCCAGCTGTGTGGGGAATTGATATAATGTCTAGGTTCAGATATCTGAAAACCAAGGTTAGGAAGAGGTGACGGCATAAGACCATGGAGGGTCCGAAGGGCTGGGTGTGCGGCCAGCTGTCTCCTTGTCTGACTGGACGTCTGGCTTCAGGCTGTGCCAGACATAGCACGAGTGCCCAGAGCAGGCCATCCAGTTCGGGTACCGTCGAGGCCCGAGCAGGTTGATCCTCATCTGGGTTTTCTGGAGAGCCCCACACGGAAACGTTTTTCTTCCGTTGGGCAGACACTGGGCTGGGTTGTGGTTCTGGAGTTCCTAGTCCGGAGGGCTTGTTTGCCAGGAGTGTGAGGAAGGAAGTCTGAAAACACAAGCTAGCGTGAGGTTTGGGACCGAGGGCACGGCAGGCCCACTCTGCAGAGGCTGAATCGAGATCTCCAGCACTGAGGTCATGTTAACTATGAGACGTGCCTCAGGCTTGAGATTTTGTCCAGCATGGACTCTTCCTGAAGGGTGTGGGGGATTCATGAGGCCAGGGCGGTTGCCTACGATGGGATTTGTGAACTACTCCAAACCTCAAGGTTTCCTTCTGCACGACAGTCGAGTCCTATTGGATGGTTCCAGGAGGCCCCATAGGGAAGGACTCGAGAGCAGGGGTCTAAGCATGGATGCCTGGGAACGTCACCTCATATTCCCACTCTTTAGTCAGGACAAGACAGGCTCAATCTGCGGGGTCCTGGGGGATCTACCCAGAGGGGAGAGTTGAAATGGACTCTCCTGAAGATGAGTCCTACTGTGGTTTGGTGGCCTGGGAGACCTAGGAATGTGGAGGTGGCTCAGGGACTCTGCAGGATTCTCCAACGTGAGGTGTTTGACACGGCTCCAACAAGGAAGCTTCCCATGTGGAGACGAGAGGAGTTCTGTTCAGTGCCTCAGGAAAGCCCCATATCCTGTTCGTCGATCCAAAGTCTGAGAGGAGTGACACCTGGAAACCAAAGCAAGAGTTGAGATTAGGGCCTAAGGGCCTGTCCGGCTCAACCTTCTATCTCTGTTGACATCTGTGTGCATGCCTTCATGGAGGTAGCTGCTCAGCTTGTGTCTGAATGCCCCTGTGTGTCCAGGGAGGCTCCCAGTAGTGGGATGTCCTCGGGGGCCTTGAGGTTTCTCATATTCTGGAGGTGTGTAGCCAAAGGAATGGACACAGTTTCCCAGGAGAGAGCAGGCACGGTCCTGTTGTATGGCTCCAGAGGACCCAGCCTAGAGGCTGTGTTTGCCAGTGCGGTGGGGACAGATGTCTGAAAAAGCAAACTTGGCTCAGCTAGGGTCCTAGGTAATGGCAGGCCTGATCTCCATTCCGTGAGGGGAGATCCTCTGGATATCCAAGGAGGGCAAGTTGGAGGCAGTCGCTCAGGCTTTTGTCTCTGGGTGTGGCGTTCACAGTGGCCGTTCAGATTAGGCATTGCTTGAAGGGCCGAGGAAGAGCCTTCCTCTCGGGGGATTGTCAAGCTCCCAAGTGTTTGGGTTCTTTCTGTGGGAAGGGAAGAGTACTGGTTTCTGCCACAGTCGACCCCCCCAAAAGAGGGACTCTAGAGCACAGCAGTGGGTTTCCTCAACTGGAATACACACCATCTAGTTAGTCCTGGGTGCCTATGGGCATGACAAGCCACATATGCGGGCTCTTGGTCCAGTCAGTGAGAGGCGTTACTTGAATAAGGTACTCACGCTGAGGGTCACAATGTGTGTTTGTGCACACGGCGGCCATCACGCATGGGCGTGGCCTCAAGGGACATGCCGTTTTATCCTACACTGAAGATTTGACTCACTGCCAGCAGCAAGGTTTCTTGCCATGGGGAAGGAGGGGTTCTGACTTGTGCATCCGGTTCCCCCCTGTGCAGGGATTGGAGATAAGGTCTAGGTTCCGATGACTGAAAACCCAGACTGGGAATGGAATGTGGCCTAAGGCAGTGGCGGGTCAAATGTGCTAGGTGTGCAGCCAGCAGTGTCAGTGTCTGTTGGAAGGTCTGGGCTCAGGCTATTTGCGACAGAGCATCAGTGTTTAAGGTAGCCTATGCAATTGGGGTGTTGCCGAGGGCCAAGCAAGCAGTATGATACTCATTTGTGGTTTCTGGGCAGCACCATAGACAATGTTTTTCTCCTGGGAGGCAGGCAGAGTGCTTCTTTGTGGCCCCAGAATTCCCAGTAGGGAGGGTTTATGGGCCAGGAGTGAGAGGACGGAAGTCTGAAAACACAAGCTAGAGTGAGGATTGGAGCCAAGGGCAGAGCAGGCCCACTCTGCAGAGGCTGAATCAAAATCTCCTGCATCGGAAGTCAGGCTGAGGATCAGACTTTGGCTGAGGCTGGAGTATGTGTCCATGATGGCAACTTCATGAAGCGGGGGCCTCATGAGGCCAAGGAAGATTTCCCACGCTGAGTTTGGAGGTTGCCCCAAACCACAAGGTTTCCTTCTGCGGGACATTCGAGTCCTGTTGCATGGCTCCAGGACATACCATACGGAAGGACTGGAGAGCAGGGTTCGAAGGATGGATCCCTGTACAGCATGCCTCCCATTCCCATTGGCCATGAGCGACAAGATATGTTTGATCTGCTGCCTCTGGGGCACGCTACCCAGGGGGCTGAGTTGAAATGGCCTCTCCTGAGGATGCGTCATAATGTGCGTTTGGGTCCATGGAGACCTTGATATGTGCTGGTTGTTCAGTGGCCCTGCGGAACTCTCCTACCTGAAGAGTTTGATACATCCCCAGTAAGAAAGGTCCCCATGTGGAGACGAGAGAGGTTTGGTTTGGTGCCTCGGAAAAGCCCCGTTTGCTGGTCTACGAAAACAGTCCTCTGAGGACGGACACATGGAAACCAAAGCTAATGTTCAGATTAGGGCCTGGGGGCCTGTCCATTTCAACCTTCTGTCTCTGGCGACACTGTCTGAGAGTCTAAGTGGAGATAGATGCACCGCTGGTGTCATAGAGCCCCTCTAAGTCCAGGGTGGCCTACAGTATTGATGGCCTCAGGGGCCTTGGAGCTTTTGCCTAACCTGTAGGTTTGTGGTCAATGGATTGGGCACACTTTCCTTGGAGAGGGCAGGCACAATCTTTCGCTGTGGCTCCAGAGGCCCTAGCCTGGAGGATGTGTGGGTCCAGGCTGTGGGCACAGAAGTCTGAAAACACAAACTCAGCTTATGAATGGCGCCTAGGGTATGGTAGGCCGGATGTACAGGCCAAGAGGGATCTCCTGGGCTTCTGAAACAAGAGCGAGTGGGCGGCGTTCCTTCAGACTTTTGTCTCTGGATGTTGTGTCTGTGATAGCCGTGCATTGGAGGGGTTGCCTCAGGGACTGTGGACGAGTATTCCTCTCTGGGGATTTGTCCCAGCTCCCAAGAGTTTGGGGTCATTTTGTGGGAAGAGTGGAGTCCTGTTGTCTGGCTCATGTGTCTCTCCAAGAAAGGGATTCCAGAGCAGAGCCCCAGGTACGGGAGGGGCGACTGTAAAACTCATACCCTGGTGAGGATTGGGTGCATAGGGGCTTGGCAAGCCGCTTTGTGGGCTCTTGGTCCAGGCCCTGTCAGGCCTTTCTTTGACATGGGGCTCATGCTGAGGGTCAAAGTGTGAATTTGTGCCCAAGCAGCACTCACGTTTGGGCATCGCATCAGGGGCCATGAATGTTTCTCCCACCCTGAAGGTGTGACTCCATGCCAAGAGCAAGCTTTACAGCCATGGGGAAGGAGGAGTTCTGTTTTGTGCTTCCGATACCCAGCCGTGTGGAGAATTGATATAATGTCTAGGTTCAGATATCTGAAAACCAAGGTTAGGAAGAGGTGACGGCATAAGACCATGGCGTGTCTGAAGTGCTGGGTGTGCGGCCAGCTGTCTCCTTGTCTGTCTGGACGTCTGGCTTCAGGCTGTGTCAGACAGAGCATGAGAGCCCAGAGCAGCCTATCCAGTTCGGGTACCGTCGAGGCCGGAGCAGGTTGATCCTCATCTGGGTTTTCTGGAGAGCCCCACAGGGAAACGTTTTTCTTCCGTTGGGCAGACACTGGGCTGGGTTGTGGTTCTGGAGTTCCTAGTCCGGAGGGCTTGTTTGCCAGGAGTGTGAGGAAGGAAGTCTGAAAACACAAGCTAGCGTGAGGTTTGGGACCGAGGGCACGGCAGGCCCACTCTGCAGAGGCTGAATCGAGATCTCCTGCACTGAGGTCATGTTAACTATGAGACGTGCCTCAGGCTAGAGTTTTTGTCCAGCATGGCCTCTTCCGGAAGGGTGTGGGGGCTTCATGAGGCCAGGGAGGTTTGCCTACGATGGGATTTGTGAACTACTCCAAACCTCAAGGTTTCCTTCTGCACGACAGTCGAGTCCTATTGGATGGTGCCAGGAGGCCCCATACGGAAAGACTCGAGAGCAGGTGTCTAAGCATGGATGCCTGGGAACGCAACCTCATATTCCCACTCTTTAGTCAGGACAAGGCAGGCTCAATCTGCGGGCTCCTGGGTGAGCTATCCAGAGGGGAGAGTTGAAATGGACTCTACTGAAGTTGCGTCCTACTGTTGCTTGGTGGCCTGGGAGACCTTGGAATGTGGAGGTGGCTCAGGGACTCTGCAGGATTCTCCAACCTGAGGTTTTCACACGGCTCCAACAAGGAAGCTTCCCATGTGGAGGCGAGCGGAGTTCTGTTCAGTGCCTCAGGAAAGCCCCATATCCTGTTCTTCGAACCAAAGCCTCTGAGGAGAACACCTGGAAACCAAAGCAAGAGTTGAGATTAGGGCCTAAGGGCCTGTCTGGCTCAACCTTCTATCTCTTTTGACATCTGTGTGCATGCTTTCGTGGAGGTAGCTGCTCAGCGTGTGTCCGAATGCCCCTGTGTGTCCAGGGAGGCTCCCAGTAGTGGGATGTCCTCGGGGGCCTTGAGGTTTCTTATATTCTGGAGTTGTGTGGCCAAAGGAATGGACACAGTTTCCCAGGAGAGAGCAGGCACAGTCCTGTTGTATGGCTCCAGAGGACCCAGCCTAGAGGCTGTGTTTGCCAGTGCGGTGGGGACAGATGTCTGAAAAAGCAAACTTGGCTCAGCTAGGGGCCAAGGTAAAGGCAGGCCTGATCTCCAGTCCGTGCGGGGAGATTCTCTGGATATCAAGGAGGGAAAGTTGGAGGCAGTCGCTCAGGCTTTTGTCTCTGGGTGTTGGGTTCACAGTGGCCGTTCAGGGTTCGGGTTGCCTCAGGGGCCGAGGAAGAGCCTTCCTCACCGGGGATAGTCCAAGCTCTCACGTGTTTGGGTTCTATCTGTGGTAAGGGAAGAGTACTGTTTTCTGCCACAGGGGACCCCCCAGGAGAGGGACACTAGAGCACAGCAGTGGGTTCCCTCAAATGGAATACACACCATCTAGTTAGTCCTGGGTGCGTATGGGCATGGCAAGCCACATATGCGGGCTCTTGGTCCAGTCACTGAGAGGCGTTACTTGAATAAGGTACTCACGCTGAGGGTCACAATGTGTGTTTGTGCCCAAGGCAGCCCTCAAGCATGGGGGTGGCCTCATGGGCCATGCCGTTTTCTCCTACACTGAAGGTTTGACTCACTGCCAGCAGCAAGGTTTCTTGCCATGGGGAAGGAGGAGTTCTGACTTGTGCATCAGGTTCCCCACTGTGCAGGGATTGGAGATAAGGTCTAGGTTCGATGACTGAAAACCCAGATTGGGAATGGATTGTGGCCTAAGTCAGTAGCGGGTCCAATGTGCTGGGTGTGCAGCCAGCTGTTTCGGTGTCTGTTGGAAGGTCTGGGCTCAGGCTATTTGCGACAGAGCATCAGTTTTTAAGGTAGCCTATGCAACTGGTGTTTTTCCGAGGGCCCAGCAGTTTGATCCTCCTTTGGGGTCTCTGGGCAGCGCCATATACAATGTTTTTCTCCTGGGAGGCAGGCATAGTCTTCATTGTGGCCCCAGAATTCCCAGTAGGGAGGGTTTGTGGTCCAGGAGTGTGAGGACGAAAGTCTGAAAACACAAGCTAGGGTGAGGATTGGAGCCAAGGGCAGAGCAGGCTCACTCTGCAGAGGCTGAATCAAAATCTCCTGCATCTGAAGTCAGGCTGAGGATCAGACGTTGGCTGAGGCTGGAGTATGTGTCCATGATGTCACCTTCATGAAGCGAAGGCCTCATGAGGCCAAGAAAGTTTTCCCACACTGTGTTTGGATGTTGCCCCAAACCACAAGGTTTCCTTCTGCGGGATATTCGAGTCCTGTTGCATGGCTCCAGGACGTACCATACGGAAGGACTGGAGAGCAGGGTTCGAAGGATGGATCCCTGTACAGCATGCATCGCATTCCCATTTTCCATTGCGACAAGATAGGGTTTTGAAAAAAGTGCGAGTCTGAGGCTCTTGCTCAAGTTTTGGTCTCTGGATACCGTGTCACTCATGGTCGTGAAATTTCTGGGTGACTTCATGGGAAATGGATGAGTCTTACTCTCTGGTGTTTTGGCCCCGTCCAAAGAGATCGTAGTCATTCTGTGGGATGGAAGAAGTCCGTTTTTTTGTTGTTGTTGTTTTCTTTTATAACCTCAGGTGTCCCACCAAATGAGGGATTCCAGTGTAGAGCCCGGGGAGGGGCGACTGGACAATCAGAATTCTGGTTAAAAATGGGAACTCGGGACATGTCAAGCCCATTATGACATCTAATGGTCCAGCCACTGAGAGGACTTACTAGAGGACAGGACTCATGCTGAGGGTCACAATGCGTGTTTATGACCTCCTCACACTCAAGAATGGTCGGGGCCTCAGGGTGAATGCTGGTTTCTCCTACACTGAACGTTGGAAAACGTGCCAACCACAAGGTAACTTGCCATGGGTAAGGAGGAGTTCTGATTTCTGAATCACACTCACCCCTGGGCAGTGATTGGAGATAAGTTCTCGGTTCTGAAGCCTGAAAACTGAGGTAGGGAAGACATGATAACCTAAGGCCATTGCGGGTCTTATGTGCTCAGTGTGCGGTCAGCTTCCTGGGTGTTGGTCAGGAGGTCCGGGCTCAGGTTGTGTCCGACAGTGCATTAGTGCCCAGGTTTGACTATAGAATTTGGGTAAAGTCGAGTGCTGTGTAGGTTTACAGCATTTAAGGTGCCTGGGCAGCTCATGAGGCAATAATTTTTTTTCTAGAGGGCAGGCAGAGTGCTGCATTGTGGGTCCGGAATTGCCAATCTTGAGGGCTTCAGGGCCAGGGGTGGGAGGACGGAAGTCTGAGAAGACAAGCTAGACTTGGGTTTAGGGCGAGGGCACGGCAGGTACCCCGTGCAGATCTGAACTAATATCTCATGCATCTCAAGTCAGGGCGACGATCAGACGTTAGCTCAGGTTGGAGTTTCTGTGCATGACGGCCGCTTCATGAACGGAGCGGAATCTCGAGGCCATGGAGGTTTTCCCACTTTGGGAGTTGTGGGATGCCCCCTTCAAGGATTATTTCTGCGGGACAATTGAGTCCTGTTGGACAGCTCCAGGACATCCCATATGGAATGACTCCAGAGATCCTTTCGTGGATGGAGGCCTGGGAAGCCCGCCTCGCATTCCACTTTTCTCCTAGCAACAAGACAGTTTAGATTATGGCTCTGCGGGAGCAACCGGGGTGGCTGAGTTGAAATGGACACTCCTGAGGATGGGTCCTAATGTGTTTTTGTGTCCATGAGGGCCTTGGAATGGGGCGGTGGCACCGGGAACCTGAAGTACTCTCCTAAGCTTTGGACATGGCTCCCATGCACAGGTTTCCTTGTGGAGACGAGATGAGTTCTGATGGGTGCCTCAGGAAAACCCCTATGCTCCTATTGGAATCAGGCTTTGGAGGAGACATGCCTGTAAACCAAAGCAATGGAACCTTTTATGGCCTGGGTGCTGTCTGGTTCAATCTTCTTCTCTGGGGACATCCATCTACGGTATGAGTGGAGGTAGATGCTCAGCTGGTGTCAGACCGCCCTTGTTTGTCCCGGGCGACCTACACTATTGGGATGGTCTCAGGGTCTTTGGAGGTTTCTCCTAATTTGTACGATTTTGACAATGGAATGGGCAGAATTCCCATGGATTGGTAGGCACAGTCCTAATGTGTGGCTCCAGGGGCCCCAGCCTGAAGGGTGTGTGGCCCAGGACTTTGAGGACAGACGTCTGAATACACAAACTCAGCTTAGGTTTGGGGACGTAGGTATGGCAGGCCCGATGTACAAACCATGACTAGAACTCTTCAGGATATGAAGAAAGTGCGAGACTGAGGTGCTTGCTCAGGCTTTTGTCTCTGGATTTTGTATCAGCGGTGGCCGTGGAATGTCTGGGAGGCCTCATGAGCCATGGACAAATCTTCCTCTCAGAGGATTTGGCCCGATTCCCAATTGTTTTTCGTCAATCTGTGGGATGGGAGGACTCTTTTCAGTTTTGTTACCTCAGGTGTCCCACCAAAGAGGAATTCCAAAGCAAAGCCGTGGGGAAGACTGAAGGGACAACCCGAACTATGGTTAAAAATTGGGGCCTAGGGGCATGGCAAGCCCAATATGCTATCTCTTCATCAAGCCACTGAGAGGCCTTACCTGAGGACTGGGTTCAGGCTGAGGGTCACAATGTGTGTTTGTGACCCATGTCGCCCGCGAGCATGGGTGGGGCCTCATGGGCCACACTGGTGCCAACTACACTGACGTTGGACAATATGCCAACCAGAAGATATCTTGCCATGGGGATGAGTTCTGATTTCTGCATCACGTCAATCCTGGGCAGTGATTGGAGATAAGGTCTAGGTTCTGAAGCCTGAAAACCGAGGTACGGAACAGATGACGACCTAAGGCCATTGCGGCTTGATGTGCTCAGTTTGTGGAGAGTTGTCTTGGTAGGGCCAGGAGGTCCAGGCTCAGGCTGTGTCAGAAAGGGCATTAATGCCCTGGTCAGCCTATGTATTTGTGGTACAGCCAAGTTAGGTGCAGGTTGATCCTCATTTGGGGTTACTGGGTAACCCCAGAGGGCAATGTTTTTCTTCTGGAGGGCTGGCAGAGTGCTGCATTGTAGTTCTGGATTGCCAAACTGGAGGGCTTGAGGGCCAATAGTCTTAGGACAGAAGTCAGAGAACACAAGCTAGGCTTCGGTTTCTGGGTGAGGACATGGCCGGCACAATCTACAGACCTGAATCGAGATCTCGTGCATCTGAAATCAGGGCGAGGGTCAGATGATCACTCATTTTGGAGTTTCTGTCCCTGATGCCCCTTCATGAAGGGGGGGCATCACGAGGACTTGGGGGTTTTCCCACGATGGAATTGTGAACAGCTCCAAACTGCAAAAGTATTCTGCAGGACAATTGATACCTCTTGTTTCGCTCCAGGCCAATGATTCTGAGCAAGGTTCTAAGGAAGGATAGCTGGGTAGTCCACCTGGCATTCCAATTGTCTCCTAAAATCAAAAAGAGGTTAGATCTCCTGGATCTGTGGGAGCAACCGAGGAGGCTGAGTTGAAATAGACTGTCCTGTTTGGGTCCTAATGTGCTTTTGTGTCTATGGAGACCTTGGAATGAAGCAGTGGCATTGGGGCCCTGAAGGGTTCTCCTAAACAAATTCTTTGACACAGCTCCAACGTGCAAGTTTCCCATGTGTAGATGAGATGTTTTCTGATGGGTGAGTCAAGAAACAGCCATATGCTGTTTTTGAAATCCAGGCCTTGTGGAGAGATGCCTGGAAACCAAAGCAATGGATCTGATTAGTGCCTAGGGGCCTTTTCTTTCCTTTTTACCTCTGGGGACATCTGTCTATGGGTCTGAGTGCAGGTAGGTGCTCAGATGGGCTCAGATTGCCACTGTTTGTCCTGGGAAGCCAGCACTAGTGAGATGGATCAGGGACTTTGGAGGTTTATCCTATTAGAAGGGTTGTGGCCATTGGAATGGGCACACACAATTCCCTTGGAGAGGGAAAGTACAGTCCTCAGGTTTGGCTCCAGGGGCCTGAGCCTGTAGGTTATGTAGGCCAGGGCTATTTGGACAGTTGTCTGAAAACACATACTCGGCTTATGTTTCGGGTCATAGGTATGGCAGGACTGATCTACAGACCATGAGGAGAACTTTTCGGGATTTGTAAAAAGGGCGAGTGTGAGGCTCTTGCTCAAGTTTTTGTCTCTGGATATCGTTTCACTCATGGCGGTAAATTTCTGGGTGACTTCATGGGAAATAGACGAATCTTAATCTCTGGTGGTTTGGCTCCGTCCAAAGTGTTTGGGGTCATCTGTGGAATGGGAGAGGTCCGTTTTTTTGTTGTTGTTGTTTTCTTTTTTAACCTCAGGTGTCCCACCAAATGAGTGATTCCAGAGTAGAGCCCTGAGGAGGGGCGACTGGACAATCAGAAATCTGGTTAAAAATGGGCCCAGGGACATGTGAAGCCCATTATGACATCTAATGGTCCAGCCACTGAGAGGACTTTCTAGAGGACAGGACTCATGCTGAGGGTCACAATGCGTGTTTATGCCCTCATCGCACTCAAGAATGGGCGGGGCCTCAGGGTGAATGCTGGTTTCTCCTACACTGAACGTTGGACAACTTGCCAACCACAAAGTTTCTTGCCATGGGTAAGTAGGAGTTCTGATTTCTGCATCACACTCACCCCTGAGTAGTGATTGGAGATAAGGTCTCTGTTCTGACCCTAAAAACTGAAGTAGGAAAGAGATGATGACATAAGGCTATGGCGGGTCTTATGTGCTCAGTGTGCGTTCAGCTTTCTGGGTGTTGGTCAGGATGTCAGGGCTCAGGTTGTGTCCCACAGTGTATTAGTGCCCAGGATAGACTATATAATTTGGGTAAAGTCGAGTGCTGTGTAGGTTCATCGTCATTTAAGTTGTCTGGGCAGCTCATTAGGCAAGATATTTTTTCTAGAGGGCAGGCATAGTGCTGCATTGTGGGTCCGGAATTGCCAAATTTGAGGTCTTCTGGGCCAGGTGTGTGAGGACAGAAGTCTGAGAACACCAGGTAGACTTGGGCTTCAGGCCGAGGGAACAGCAGGTACCCCCTGCAGATCTGAACCAATATCTCATGCATCTGAAGTCACGGCGAGGTTCCGACGTTGGCTCAGGTTGCAGTTTCTGTGCATATCTGCCCCTTCATGAACGGAACGGAATCTCAAGGCCATCGAGGTTTTCCCACGTTGGGAGTTGTGGGATACCCCCGTCAAAGATTCCTTCTGCGGATCAATTGAGACCTGTTGGGCAGCTCCAGGACATCCCATATGGAATGACTCCAGAGCACTGTTCGAGGATGGATGCCAGGGAAGACTGCCTCGCATTCCAATTGTCTCCTAGCAACAAGACAGTTGAGATCGGATGGCTATGCGGGACCAACCAGGGTGGCTGAGTTGAAATGGACTTTCCTGAGGATGGGGCCTAATGTGTGTTTGTGTCCATGAGGGCCTTGGATTGGGGTGGTGGCCCCGGGACCCTGAAGTATTCTCCTAAGCTTTTTACATAGCTTCCATGCACAAGTTTCCTTGTGCAGACGAGATTTGTTCTGATGGGTGCCTCAGGAATCCCACTATGCTGGTATTGGAATCCAGGCTTTTGAGGAGACATGCCTGTAAACCAAAGCAATGGATACGATAATGGCCTACGGTCCTGTCTGGTTAATCCCATTCTCTGGGGATATCCATCTATGGTATGAGTGGAGGTAGATGCTCACCTGGTGTCAGACCGCCCTTGTTTGTTCCCGGAGTCCTACACTATTGGGATGGCCGCGGGGACTATAGAGGTTTCTCCTAATTTGTACGATTTTGGACAATGGAATGGGCAGAATTCCCATGGATTGGGTAGGCACAATCTTAATGTTTGGCTCCAGGGTCCCCAGCCTGGAGGGTGTGTGGCCCAGGACGTTGAGGACAGAAGTCTGAAAACACAAACTCAGCTTAGGTTTGTGGAGGTAGGTATGGCAAGCCCAATCTACAAACCATGAGAAGGACTCTCAGGATATGAAGAAAAGCGAGTCTGAGGCGCTTGCTCAGTCTTTTGTCCCTGGATTTTGTATCAACGATGGCCGTGGAATGTGGGGAGGCCTCATGGGCCTTGGACGAATCTTCCTCTCTGTGGATTTGGCCCGGTCCCAATGTTTTTCGTCAATCAGTGGGATGGGAGGTCCCACTTCATATTTGTTACCTCAGGTGTCCGAACAAAAGAGGATTCCAAAGCAGAGCCCTGGGGAAGAGTGAAGGGACAACCCAAACTATAATAAAAATTGGGGCCTAGGGGCATGGCAGGCCCAATATGCTGTCTCTTCATGCAGCCACTGAGAGGCCTTGCTTGAGGACTGGGCTCAGGCTGAGGGTCACAATGTGTGTTTGTGACCAATGTGGCCCACGAGCATGGGCTGGGCCTCATGGGCCACACTCGTTTCAACTACACTGAACTTTGGAAAACGTGCCTATCACAAGGTCTGTTGCCATAGGGAAGGTGTTCTGATTTCAACATCATTTTCAACCCTGGGCAGTGGTTGGAGAGAAGGTCTAGGTTCTGAATCCTGAAAAACCGCAGTTGGGAAGAGATGACGACCTAAGGCCATGGCGGGTCAGATATGCTCAGTGTGCGGTCAGCTGCCTGGGTGCTGGTCAGGAGTTTCTGGCTCAGGTTGTGTCAGACAGTGCATTTGTGCCCAGGTTAGACTATATAATTTGGTTACAGTCGAGTGCCGTGTAGATTTATCCTCATTTGAGGTGACTGGGCAGCTCATTAGGCAAGATATTTTTTCTAGAGGGCAGGCATAGTGCTGCATTGTGGGTCCGGATTTGCCAAACTTGAGGGCTTCTGGGCCAGGAGCATGAGGACAGAAGTCTGAGAACACTAGCTAGACTTGGGCTTCAGGCCGAGGGCATGGCAGGTACCCCCTGCACATCTGAACAAATATCTCATGCATCTGAATTCACGGCGAGGATCAGACGTTGGCTCAGGTTGGAGTTTTGTGCATGACTGCCCCTTCATGAACGGAGCGGAATCTCAAGGCCATGGAGGTTTTCCCACGTTGGGAGTTGTGGAATGCCCCCTTCAAGGATTCCTTCTGCGGGTCAATTGAGAACTGTTGGGCAGATCCAGGACTCCCATACGGATGACTCCAGAGAACAGTTCGAGGATGGATGTCAGGGAAGCCTGCCTCGCATTCCAATTGTTTCTTTTCAACAAGACAGTTGAGATCGGATGGCTCTGCGGGAGCAACCGGGATGGCTGCGTTGAAATGGACTTTCCTGAGGATAGGGCCTAATGTGTGTTTGTGTCCATGAGGGCCTTGGAATGGGGCGGTGGAACCGGGACCCTGAATTATTCTCCTAAGCTATTGACATAGCTCCCATGCACAAGTTTCCTTGTGGAGACGAGATTTGTTCTGATGGGTGGATCAGAAAACCCCCATGGTGGTATTGGAATCCAGGCTTTTGAGGAGACATGCCTGTAAACCAAGGCAATGGATCCTATTATGGCCTAGGGTCGTGTCTGGTTCAATCTTCTTCTCAGGGGATATCAATCTATGGAATGAGTGGAGGTAGATGCTCAGCTGGTGACAGTCCGCCTTGGTTTGTCCCCGGAGACCTATACTATTGGGATGGCCTCAAGGACTTTGGAGGTTTCTCCTAATTTGTACTATTTCGGACAATGGAATGGGCAGAATTCCCATGGATTGGGTAGGCACAGTCTTATTGTGTGGCTCCAGGTTCTCCAGCCTGGAGGGTGTCTGGCCCAGGACTTTGAGTACAGAAGTCTGAAAACACAAACTCAGTTTAGGTTTGTGGAGGTAGGTATGGCAGGCCCAATCTACAAACCATGAGAAAGACGCTTCAGGATATGAAGAAAAGCGAGTCTGAGGCGCTTGCTCAGGCATTTTTCCCTGGATTTTGTATCGCCGATGGCCGTGGAAAGTGGGGAGACCTCATGGGCCATGGGCGAATCTTCTTCTCTGTGCATTTGGCCCAGTCCCAATTGTTTTTCGTCAATCTGTGGAACGGGAGGTCCCCTTTCAGGTTTGTTACCTCAGGTGTCCGAACCAAAGAGAAATTCCAAAGCACAGCCATGGGGAAGAGTGAAGGGACAACCCAAACGATGTTTAAAAATTGGGGCCCTGGGGCATGTCAGGCCCAAGATGCTGTCTCTTTATCCAGCCAATGAGAGGCCTTATTTGAGGACTGGGCTCAGGCTGAAGTATTCTCCTATGCTTTTGACATAGCTCCCATGCACAAGTTTCCTTGGGCAGACGAGGTTTGTTCTGATGGGTGCCTCAGGAATCCCCTTATGCTGGTATTGGAATCCAGGCTTATGAGGAGACATGCCTGTAAACCAAAGCAATGGATCCGATTATGGCCTAGGGTCCTGTCTGGTTTAATCATCTTCTCAGGGGATATCAATCTATGGATTGAGTGGAGGTAGATGCTCAGCTGGTGTCAGACCGCCTTTGTTTGTCCCCGGAGACCTACATTATTGGGATGGCCTAGGGGACTTTGGAGGTTTCTCCTAATTTTTACGATTTTGGACAATGGAATGGGCAGAATACCCATGGATTGGGTAGGCACAGTCATAATGTATGGCTCCGGGGGCCCAAGCCTGGATGGTGTGTGGCCCATAACTTTGAGGACAGCAGTCTGAAAACACAAACAAAGCTTAGGTTCAGGACGTAGGTATGGCAGGCCCAATCTACAAACCATGAGAAGAACTCTACAGGAAATGAAAAATAGCGAGTTTGAGGCGCTTGTTCAGGATTTTGTCTCTGGATTTTGTATCAACGATGGCCGTGGAATGTGGGGAGGCCTCATGGTCCTTGGACGAATCTTCCTCTCTGTGGATTTGGCCCGGTCCCAATTGTTTTTTGTCAATCTGTGTAACGGGAGGTCCCCAAAGAGAAATTCCAAAGCACAGCCCTGGAGAAGAGTGAAGGGACAACCAAACTATGGTTAAAAATTGGGGCCTAGGGGCATGGCAGGCCCAAAATGCTGTCTCTTCATCCAGCCAATGAGAGGCCTTACTTGAGGACTGGGCTCAGGCTGAGGGTCACAATGTGTGTTTGTGGCCAATGTGGCCTGCGAGCATGGGCGGGGCCTCATGGGCCACACTGGTTTCAACTACACTGAGCTTTGGAGAACGTGCCAATCACAAGGTCTCTTGCCATGGGGAAGGTGTTCTGATTTTTGCATCATATTCAAAACTGGGCAGTGGTTGGAGATACGGTCTGGGTTCTGAAGCCTGAAAAACCAGAGTTGGGAAGAGATGACAGCCTAAGGCAACGGCGTCTGATATGCTCAGTGTGCAGTCAGCTTCCGGGGTGTTGGTCAGGAGGTTCTGGCTCAGGTTGTGTCAGACAGTGCATTAGTGCCCACGTTAGACTATATAATTTGGGTACAGTCGAGTGCCGTGTAGGTTTATCCTCATTTGAGGTGCCTGGGCAGCTCATTAGGCAAGATATTTTTTCTAGAGGACAGGCAAGCGCTGCATTGTGGGTCCGGAATTGCCAAACTTGAGGGCTTCTGGGCCAGGAGTGTGAGGACAGAAGTTTGAGAACACAAGCTAGACTTAGGCTTCAGGCCAAGGGCACGGCAGGTACCCCCTGCAGATCTGAACCAATATCTCATGCATCTGAAGTCACTGCGAGGATCAGACGTTCGCTCAGGTTGGACTTTCTGTGCATGAATGCCCCTTCATGAACGGAGTGGAATCTCAAGGCCATGGAGGTTTTCCCACGTTGGGAGTTGTGGGATGCCCTCTTCAAGGATACCTTCTGCAGGACAATTGAGACCTGTTGGGCAGCTCCAGGACATCCCATATAGAATGACTCCAGATCACCGTTCGAGGGTGGATGCCAGGGAAGCCCGCCTCGCATTCCAATTGTCTCCTAGCAACAAGACAGTTGAGATGGGATGGCTATGCGGGAGCAACCGGGGTGGCTGACTTGAAATGGACTTTCGTGCGGATGGGGCCTAATGTTTGTTTGTGTCCATGAGAGCCCTGGAATGGGGCGGTGGCACCGGGACCCTGAAGTATTCTCCTAAGCTTTTGACATAGCTCCCATGCACAAGTTTCCTTGTGCAGACGAGGTTTGTTCTGATGGGTGCCTCAGGAAACCCCTTATGCTGGTATTGGAATCCAGGCTTTTGAGAAGACATGCCTGTAAAGCAAAGCAATGGATCCGATTATGTCCTAGGGTCCTGTCTGGTTTAATCATCTTCTCAGGGGATATCAATCTATGGAATGAGTGGAGGTAGATGCTCAGCTGGTGTCAGACCGCCTTTGTTTGTCCCCGGAGACCTACACTATTGGGATGGCCTTGGGGACTTTGGAGGTTTCTCCTAATTTGTACCATTTTGGACAATGAAATGGGCAGAATTCCCATGGATTCTGTAGGCACAGTCTTAATGTGTGGCTCCAGGTTCCCCAGCCTGGAGGGTGTGTGGCCCGGGACTTTGAGAACAGAAGTCTGAAAACACAAACGCAGCTTAGGTTTATGGAGTTAGGTATGGCAGGCCCTATCTACAAACCATGAGAAGGACTTTTCAGGATATGAAGAAAAGCGATTCTGAGGCTCCTGCTCAGGCTTTTGTCCCTGGATTTTGTATCAACGATGGCCGTGGAATGTGGGGAGGCCTCATGGGCCTTGCACGAATCTTATTCTCTGTGGATTTGGCCCGGTCCCAATGTTTTTCATCAATCAGTGGGATGGGACGTCCCCTTTCAGGTTTGTTACCTCAGGTGTCCGACAAAAGAGGAATTCCAAAGCAGAGCCCTGGAGAAGAGTGAAGTGACCACCCAAACTATGGTTAAAAATTGGGGCCTAGGGGCATGGCAGGCCCAATATGCTGTCTCTTCATCCAGCCACTGATAGGCCTTACCTGCGGACTGGGCTCAGGCTGAGGGTCACAATGTGTGTTTGTGGCAAATGTGGCCTGCGGGCATGGGCGGGGCCTCATGGGCCACACTGGCTTCAACTACACTAAACTTTGGACAAAGTGCCAATCACAAGGTCTCTTGCCATGGGGAAGGTGTTCTGAATTTTGCATCATATTCAAACCTGGGCAGTGGTTGGAGATACGGTATAGGTTCTGAAGCCTGAAAAACTCAGTTGGGAAGAGATGACAGCCTAAGGCCATGGCGGTCTGATATGCTCAGTGTGCAGTAGGCTGCCTGGGTGTTGGTCAGGAGGTTCTGGCTCAGGTTGTGTCAGACAGTCAGACAGAGCATTAGTGCCCACGTTAGACTATATAATTTGGTTACAGTCGAGTGCCGTGTAGGTTTATCCTCATTTGAGGTGCCTGGGCAGCTCATTAGGCAAGATATTTTTTCCAGAGGACAGGCAGTGCACTGCATTGTGGGTCCGGAATTGCCAAACTTGAGGGCTTCTGGGCCAGGAGTGTGATGACAGAAGTTTGAGAACACAAGCTAGACTTGAGCTTCAGGCCGAGGGCACGGCAGGTACCCCTGCAGATCTTAACCAATATCTCATGCATCTGAAGTCAGGGCGAGGATCAGACGTTCGCTCAGGTTGGACTTTCTGTGCATGACTGCCCCTTCATGAACGGAGTGGAATCTCAAGGCCATGGAGGTTTTCCCACGTTGGGAGTTGTGGGATGCCCCCTTCAAGGATACCTTCTGCGGGACAATTGAGACCTGTTGGGCAGCTCCAGGACATTCCACATAGAATGACTCCAGATCACCGTTCGAGGGTGGATGCCAGGGAAGCCTGCCTCGCATTCCAATTGTCTCCTAGCAACAAGAGAGTTGAGATCGGATGGCTATGCGGGACCAACCAGGGTGGTTGACTTGAAATGGACTTTCGTGCGGATGGGGCCTAATGTTTGTTTGTGTCCATGAGGGCCCTGGAATGGGGTGGTTGCACCGGGACCCTGAAGTATTCTCCTAAGCTTTTGACATAGCTCCCATGCACAAGTTTCCTTGTGCAGACCAGGTTTGTTCTGATGGGTGCCTCAGGAAACCCCTTATGCTGGTATTGGAATCCAGGCATTTGAGGAGACATGCCTGTAAAGCAAAGCAATGGATCTGATTATGTCCTAGGGTCCTGTCTGGTTTAATCATCTTCTCAGGGGATATCAATCTATGGAATGAGTGGAGGTAGATGCTCAGCTGGTGTCAGACCGCCTTTGTTTGTCCCCGGAGACCTACATTATTGGGATGGCGTTGGGGACTTTGGAGGTTTCTCCTAATTAGTACCATTTTGGACAATGAAATGGGCAGAATTCCCATGGATTCTGTAGGCAGAGTCTTAATGTGTGGCTCCAGGTTACCCAGCATGGAGGGTGTGTGGCCTGGGACTTTGAGAACTGAAGTCTGAAAACACAAACGCAGCTTAGGTTTATGGAGGTAGGTATGGCAGGCCCTATCTACAAACCATGAAAAGGACTCTTCAGGATATGAAGAAAAGCGATTATGAGGCTCCTGCTCAGGCTTTTGTCCCTGGATTTTGTATCAACGATGGCCGTGGAATGTGGGCAGGCCCCATGGGCCTTTCACGAATCTTATTCTCTGTGGATTTGGCCCGGTCCCAATGTTTTTCATCAATCAGTGGGATGGGACGTCCCCTTTCAGGTTTGTCACCTCAGGTGTCCGACAAAAGAGGAATTCCAAAGCAGAGCCCTGGAGAAGAGTGAAGGGACCACCGAAACTATGGTTAAAAATTGGGGCCTAGGGGCATGGCAGGACCAATATGCTGTCACTTCATCCAGCCACTGAGAGGCCTTACTTGAGGACTGGGCTCAGGCTGAGGGTCACAATGTGAGTTTGTGGCCAATGTGGCCTGCGGGCATGGGCGGGGCCTCATGGGCCACACTGGGTTCAACTACACTGAACTTTGGACAAAGTGCCAATCACAAGGTCTCTTGCCATGGGGAAGGTGTTCTGAATTTTGCATCATATTCAAACCTGGGCAGTGGTTGGAGATACGGTCTAGGTTCTGAAGCCTGAAAAACTCAGTTGGGAAGAGATGACAGCCTAAGACCATGGCGGGTCTGATATGCTCAGTGTGCTGTCAGCTGTCTGGGTGTTGGTCAGGAGGTTCTGGCTCAGGTTGTGTCAGACAGTGCATTAGTGCCCACGTTACACTATATAATTTGGTTAAAGTCGAGTGCCGTGTAGGTTTATCCTCATTTGAGGTGCCTGGGCAGCTCATTAGGCAAGATATTTTTTCCAGAGGACAGGCAGTGCACTGCATTGTAGGTCCGGAATTGGCAAACTTGAGAGCTTCTGGGCCAGGAGTGTGAGGACAGAAGTTTGAGAACACTAGCTAGACTTGGGCTTCAGGCCGAGGGCACGGTAGGTACCCCCTGCAGATCTGAACCAATATCTCATGCATCTGAAGTCACTGCGAGGATCAGACGTTCGCTCAGGTTGGACTTTCTGTGCATGACTGCCCCTTCATGAACGGAGCGGAATCTCAAGGCCATGGAGGTTTTCCCACGTTGGGAGTTGTGGGTTGCCCCCTTCAAGGACACCTTCTGCGCGACAATTGAGACATGTTGGGCAGCTCCAGGACATCCCATATAGAATGACTCTAGAGCACCGTTCGAGGATGGATGCCAGGTAAGCCTGCCTCGCATTCC
>JAGEND010000398.1:27034-45514 GCA_019141155.1 Mustela nivalis
TAGGGCAAGGGAGATTCCTGTTCTGCAGGATTGTGATCCCTGCAAGTTAACTATTTATCGTTTTATGGCAGTCATGGGTGCCTGAGGAATGCCACACATATGGAGGGGAGCGGGTGAAGAGGGGGTGCAAGGCGCCAGCTTTTGCTTTGTCCTCAGCCAGCCTCCTGCTCCCTCATCAAAGGGACAACCCAAACTATGGTTAAAAATTGGGGCCTAGGGGCATGGCAGGCCAAATATGGTGTCTCTTCATCCAGCCACTGTAGGCCTTACCGGAGGACTGGGCTCAGGCTGAGGGTCACAATGTCTGTTTGAGACCAATGTGGCCCGCGAGCATGGGCGGGGCCTCATAGGGCACACTGGTTTCATCTACATTGGACTTTGGACAACATGCCAATCACAAGGTCTCTTGCCATGGGGAAGGTGTTCTGAATTCTGCATCATTTTCAACCCTGGGCAGTGGTTGGAGATAAGGTCTAGGTTCTGAAGCTTGAAAAACCGCAGTTGGGAAGAGATGACTACCTAAGGCCATGGCGGGTCTGTTATGCTCAGTGTGCGGTCAGCTGCCTGGGTGTTGGTCAGGAGGTTCTGGATGAGGTAGTGTCAGAAAGTGCATTAGTGCCCAGGTTAGACTATATGATTTGGGTACAGTTGAGTGCCGTGTAGGTTTATCGTCTTTTGAGGTGCCTGGGCAGCTCATTAGGCACGATATTTTTTCTAAAGGGCAGGAGAGTGCTGCATTGTGGGTCCGGAATTGCCAAACATGAGGACTTCTGGGCCAGGAGTGTGAGGACAGAAGTCTGAGAACAAAAGCTAGACTTGGGCTTCAGTTGGTGGGCACGGCAGGTACCCCCTGTAGATCTGAACCAATATCTCAAGCATCTGAAGTCACGGCGAGGATCAGACGTTGGCTCAGGTTGGAGTTTCTGTGCATGACTGCCCCTTCATGAACGGAGTGGAATCTCAAGGCCATGGAGTTTTTCCCACTTTGGGAGTTGTGGGATGCCCCCTTCAAGGAATCCTTCAGTGGGACAATTGAGACCTTTGGGAAGCGCCAGGACATCCCATATAGAATGACTCCAGAGCACCCTTGGAGGATGGATGCCAGGGAAGCCCGCCTCACATTCCATATGCTCCTAGCAGCAAAACAGATGAGATCGGATGGCTCTGCCGGAGCAACCGGGGTGGCTGAGTTGAAATGGACTTTCCTGAGGATGGGGCCTAATGTTTTTTTTGTCCATGAGGGCCTTGGAATGGGGCGTTGGCACCGGGACCATGAAGTATTCTCCTAAGCTTTTGACATAGCTCCCATACACAAGTTTCCTTGTGGAGACGAAGTTTGTTCTGATGGGTGCCTCAGGAAACCACTTATGCTGGTATTGGAATCCAGGCTTTTGTGAAGACATGCCTGTAACCAAAGCAATGGATCCGATTATGACCTAGGGTCCTGTCTGATTAAATCTTCTTCTCTAGGAATATCCAGCTATGGAATGAACGGAAGTAGATGCTCACCTGCTGTCAGACCACCCTTGTTTGTCCCTGGAGACCTACACGATTGGGATGGCCTCGGGGAATTTGGAGAGTTCTCCTAATTTGTACGATATTGGACAATGGAATGGGCAGAATTCCCATGGATTGGGTAGGCACAGTCCTACTGTGTGGCTCCAAGGGCCCAAACCTGGAGGGTGTGTGGCCCAGGACTTTGAGGACAGAAGTCTGAAAACACAAACTCAGCTTAGGTTTGGGGATGTAGGTATGGCAGGCCCAATCTACAAACCATGAGAGAACTCTTCAGGATATGAAGAAAGAGCGAGTCTGAGGCACTTGCTCAGGCTTTTGTCTCTGGATTTAGTATCAACGATGGCCGTGGAATGTGGGCAGGCCTCATGGGCCATGGACGAATATTCCTCTCTGTGGATTTGGCCTGGTCCCAATTGTTTTTCGTCAATCTGTGGGATGGGAGGTCTTCTTTCAGGTTTATTACCTCAGGTGTCCGAACAAAAGAGGAATTCCAAAGCAGAGCATTGGGGAAGAGTGAAGAGACAACCCAAATATGGTTAAAAATTGGGGCCTAGGGGCATGGCAGGCCCAATATGCTGTCTCTTCATCCAGCCACCGAGAGGCCTTACTTGAGGGCTGGGCTTAGGCTGAGGGTCACAGTGTGTGTTTGTGACCAATGTGGCCCGTGAGCATGGGCGGGGCCTCATGGGCCACACTGGTTTCAACTACACTGGAACTTGGACTACATGCCAATCACAAGGTCTTTTGCCATGGGGAAGGTGTTCTGATTTCTGCATCATTTTCAAACCTGGGCAGTGGTTGGGGATAAGGTCTAGGTTCTGAAGCCTGAAAAATCGCGGTTGGGAAGAGATGACGATCTAAGTTGATGGCGGGTTTGATATGCTCAGTGTGCGGTCAGCTGCCTGGGTGTTCGTCAGGAGGTTCTGCCTCAGGTTGTATCAGACAGTGCATTAGTGCCCAGGTTAGACTATATACTTTGGGTACAGTCGAGTGCCGTGTAGGCTGATCCTCATTTGAGGTGCCTGGCAGCTCATTAGGCAAGATATTTTTTCTAGAGAGCAGGCAGAGTGCTACCAGGTGGGTCCGGAATTGCCAAACTTGAGGACTTCTGGACCAGGAGTGTGAGGACAGAAGTCTGAGAACACAAGCTAGACTTGGGCTTCAGTCCGGGGGCACAGCAGGTACCACCTGCAGATCTGAATCAATTGTGGGATGTCCCCTTCAAGGATTCCTTCTACGGGACAATTGAGACCTGTTGGGCAACTCCAGGTCATCCCATATGGAATGACTCCAGAGCAACGTTGGAGGACGGATGCCAGGGAAACACGCCTCGCATTCCAATTGTCTCATAGCAACAAGACAGTTGAGATAGGATGGCTCTGCGGGAGCAAGCGGGGTGGCTGAGTTGAAATGGACTTTCCTGAGGATGGGGCCAAATGTGTGTTTGTGTCCATGAGGGCCTTTGAATGGGGCGGTGGCACCGGGACCCTGAAGTATTCTCCTAAGCTTTCTACATAGCTCCCATGCACAAGTTTCCTTGTGGAGATGACATTTGTTCTGATGGGTGCCTCAGGAAACCCCTTATGCTGGTATTGGAATTCTAGGCTTTTGAGGAGACAAGCCTGTAAACCAAAGCAATGGATCCGATTATGGCCTAGGGTCCTGTCTGGTTCAATCTTCTTCTCTGGGGATATCCATCTATGGAATGAGTGGAGGTAGATGCTCAGCTGGTGTCAGACCACCTTTGTTTGTCCCTGGAGACCTACACTATTGGGATGGCCTCGGGGAATTTGGAGAGTTCTCCTAATTTGTACGCTTTTGGACAATGCAGTGGGCAGAATGCCCATGGATTGTGTAGGCACAGTCCTAATGTGTGGCTCCAGGGGCCCTAGACTGGAGGGTGTGTGGCCCAAGAATTTGAGGACAGAAATCTGAAAACAGAAACTCAGCTTAGGTTTGTGTACGTAGGTATGGCACGCCCAATCTACAAACCATGAGAAGAACTCTTCAGGATATGACGAAAGAGCGAGTCTGAGGCACTTGCTCAGGCTTTTGTCTCTGGAATTTGTATCAACGATGGCCGTGGAATGTGTAGAGGCCTCATGGGCCATGGACGAATCTTCCTCTCTGTGGATTTGGCACGATCCCAATTGTTTTTTGTCAATCTGTGGAATGGGTTGTCTCCTTTCAGGTTTATTACCTCAGGTGTCCGAACAAAAGAGGAATTTCAAAGCAGAGCCCTGGGGAAGAGTAAAGGGACAACCCAAACTATGGATAAAAATTGGGGCCTAGGGGCATGGCAGGCCCAATATGCTGGCTCTTTTTCCAGCCACTGAGAGGCCTTACTTGAGGACAAGGCTCAGGCTGAGGGTCACAATGTGTGTTTGTGGCCCATGTGGCCCGCGAGCATGGGCGGGGCCTCATGGGCCACACTGGTTTCAACTACAATGAAATTTGGACAACATGCCAACACAAGGTCTCTTGCCATGGGTAAGGTGTTCTGATTTCCGCATCATTTTCAACCCTGGGCAGTGATTGGAGATAAGGACTAGGTTCTGAAGCCTGAAAACCGCAGTTGGGTAGAGATGATGACCTAAGGCCATGGCGGGTCTGATGTGCTCACTGTGTGGTCAGCTGCCTGGGTGTTGATCAAGAGTTTCTGGCTGAGGTTGTGTCAGACAGTGCATTAGTGCCCAGGTTAGACTATATGATATGTGTACAGTCAAGTGCCGTGTAGGTTTATCCTCATTTGAGTTGCCTGGGCAGCTCATTAGGCAAGATATTTTTTTAGAGGGCAGGCAGAGTGCTGCATTGTGGGTCCGGAATGGCCAACCTGGAGGGCTGCTGGGCCAGGAGTGTGAGGACAGAAGTCTGAGAACACAAGCTGGACATGGGCTTCAGGCCGAGGCACGGCACGTACCCCCTGCAGATCTGAACCAATATCTCATGCAACTGAAGTCACTGCGATGGTCATACGTTGCGTCAGGTTGGAGTTTCTGTGCATGACTGGCCCTTCATGAACGCAGCAGAATCTCAAGGCCATAGAGGTTTTCCCACGTAGGGAGTTGTGGGATGCCCCCTTCAAGGATTCCTTCTGCGGGACAATTGAGACCTGTTGGGCAGCTCCAGGACATCCCATATAGAATGAGTCCAGAGCACCGTTCGAGGATGGATGCCTGGAAAGCCCGCCTCACATTCCAATTGTCTCCTAGCAACAAGGCAGTTGAGATCGGATGGCTCTGCGGGACCAACTGGAGTGGCTGAGTTGAAATGGACTTTCCTGAGGATGGGTCCTAATGTGTGTTTGTGTCCATGAGGGCCTTGGAATGGGGCGGTGGCACCGGGACCCTGAAGTATTCTATTACGCTTTTGACATAGCTCCCATGCACAGGTTTCCTTGTGGAGACCGGATTTGTACTGATGGGTGCCTCAGGAAACCCCCTATGCTGGCAGTGGAATCCAGGCCTTTAAGGAGACATGCCTGTAAACCAAAGCAATGGATCCGATTAGGCCTAAGGTCCTGTCTGGTTAAATCTTCTTCTCTGGGGACATCCATCTGTTGTATGAGTGGAGGTAGAGGCTCAGCTGGTGTCAGACCGCCCTTGTTTGTCCGGAGACCTCCACTATTGGGATGGCCTCGAGGAATTTGGAGGGTTCTCCTAATTTGTACGATTTTGGTCTATGGAATGGGCAGAATTCCCATGGATTGGGTAGGCACAGTCCTAATGTGTGGCTCCAGGTGCCCCACCATGGAGGGTGTGTGGCCCAGGACTTTGAGGACAGAAGTCTGAAAACACAAACTCAGCTTAGGTTTGGGACGTAGGTATGGCAGGTCCAATCTACAAACCATGAGAAGAACTCTTCAGGATATGAAGAAAGAGCGAGTCTGAGGCGCTCTCTCAGGCTTTTATCTCTGGATTTTGTATCAACGATGGCCGTGGAATGTAGGGGGCCTCATGGGCCATGGACGAATCTTCCTCTCTGTGTATTTGGCCCTGTCCCAATTGTTTTCCGTCAAAATGTGGGATGGGAGGTCGTCTTTCAGGTTTGTTCCCTCAGGTGGCCCTACCAAAGAGTAATTCCAAAGCAGAGCCCTGGGGAAGAGTGAAGGGACAACCCAAACTATGCTTAAAAATTGGCGCCTAGGGGCAGGGCAGGCCCAATATGCTGTCTCTTCTTCCAGCCACTGAGAGGCCTTACTTGAGGACTGGGCTCAGGCTGAGGGTCACAATGTGTGTTTGTGACCAATGTGGCCTGCGAGCATGGGCGGGGCCGCATGGGCCACACGGGTTTCAACTACACTTAACTTTGGACAAAATGCCAATCACAAGGTCTCTTGCCATGGGGAAGGAGTTCTGATTTCTGCATCATTTTCAAACCTGGGCAGTGGTTGGAGATAAGGTCTAGGTTCTGAAGCCTGAAAACCGCAGTTGGGAAGAGATGACGACCTAAGGCATGGGAGATCTGAGGTGCTCAGTGTGTGGTCAGCTGCCTGGTTGTTGGTCAGGAGTTTCGGGATCAGGTTGTGTCAGACAGTGCATTACTGCCCTGTTTAGACTATATAATTTGGGTACCGTCTAGTGCCGTGTAGGTTGATCCTAATTTGAGGTGGCTGGGGAGCTCATTAGGCAATATTTTTTTCTAGAATGCAGTCAGAGTGCAGCATTTTGGTTCCGTAATTGCCAAATTGAGCGCTTCTGGGCCAGGAGTGTGAGGATAGAAGTCTGAGAACACAAGATAGACTTGGGCTTCAGGCCGAGGGCACGGCAGGTATCCCCTGCAGTCTGAACCAATATCTCATGCATCTAGAGTCAGGGCGAAGATCAGACTTTGGCTCAGGTTGGAGTTTCTATGCATGACTTCCCCTTCATGAACGGAGCGGAATCTCAAGGCCATGGAGGTTTCCCACGTTGAAAGTTGTGGAATGCCCCCGTCAAGGATTCCTTCTGTGGGACAATTGAGACCTGTTGGGCAGCTCCAGGACATCCCATATGGAATGAATCCAGAGACTGTTCGAGGATGGATGCCAGGGAAGCCCGCCTCGCATTCCAATTGTCTCCTAGCAACAAGTCACTTGAGATCGGATGGCTCTGCGGGAGCACCTTGGGTGGCTGAGTTGAAATGGACATTCCTGAGGATGTGGCCTAATGTGTGTTTGTGTCCATGAGGGCCTTGGAAAGGGGCGAAGGCACCGGGACCCTGAAGTATTCTCCTAAGCTTTTGATATAGCTCCCAGGCACAAGTTTCCTTGTGGAGACCAGATTTGCTCTGATGCGTTCCTCATGAAACCCCCTATGCTGGTATTGGAATCCAGGCTTTGAAGAGACATGCCTGTTAACCAAAGCAATGGATCTGATTATGGCCCTGGGTCCTGTCTGGTTCAATCTTCTTCTCTGGGGTCATCAATCTGTTGTATGAGTGGAGGTAGAGGCTCAGCTGGTGTAAGACCGCCCTCGTTTGTCCATGAGACCTCCACTATCGGGATGGCCTCGAGGATTTTGGAGGGTTAATTAATTTGTACGATTATGGACAATGTAATGGGCAGAATTCCCATGGAATAGGTAGGCACAGTCCTAATGTGTGGTTCCAGAGGCCCCAGCCTGGAGGTTGTGTGGCCCAGAACTTTGAGGACAGAAGTCTGAAAAAACAAACTCAGCTTAGGTTTGGGGACGTAGGTATGGCAGGCTCAATCTACAAACCATGAGAAGAACTCATCAGGATATGAAGAAAGAGTGAGACTAAGGAACTTTTGTCTCTGAACCTAGACCTTATTTCCATACCCTGCACAGGGGGGTACCTGATGCACAAGTCAGAACCCCTCCTTCCCCTTGGCAAGAAACCTTGCTGCTGGCAGTGAGTCAAACCCTTAAGTGTAGGAGAAAACGGCATGGCCCATGAGGCAAACCCATGAGTGAGGGCCCCCTTGGGCACAAACACACATTTTGACCCTCAGCGTGAGTACCTTATTCAAGTAACGCCTCTCAATGCCTGGACCAAGTGCCCGCATATGTGGCTTGCCATTCCATAGGCACCCAGGACTAACTAGATGGTGTGTATTCCAGTTGAGGGAAGCCACTTCTGTGCTCTAGAGTCCCTCTCCTGGGGGGTCCCCTGTGGCAGAAAACAGTACTCTTCCCTTCCCACAGAATGAACCCAAACACTTGGGAGCTTGGACAATCCCCCGAGAGGAAGGCTATTCCTCGGCCCCCGAGGCAACGCCTACCCTGAACGGCCCATGTGAACGCAACACCCAGAAACAAAAGCCTGAGCGATTAGCTCCCACTTGCCCTCCTTTGATATCCAGAGCATCTCCCCTCACGGACTGGAGATCAGGCCTGCCATTACCTTGGCCCCTAGCTGAGCCAAGTTTGCTTTTCCAGACATCTGTCCCCACAGCCCTGGCAAACACAGCCTCTAGGCTGGGTCCTCTGGAGCCATACCACAGGACCGTGCCGGCTCTTTCCTGGGAAACTGTGTCCATTCCTTTGGCCCAACCTGCAGAATATGAGAAACCTCAAGGCCCCCGAGGACATCCCACTACTGGGAGCCTCCCTGGACACACAGGGGCATTCAGACACAAGCTGAGCAGCTACCTCCACGAAGGCATGCACACAGATGTCAACAGAGATAGAAGGTTGAGCCAGACAGGCCCTTAGGCCCTAATCTCAACTCTTGCTTTGGTTTCCAGGTGTCACTCCTCAGAGGATTTGGTTCGAAGAACAGGTTATGGGGCTTTCCTGAGGCACTGAACAGAACACCTCTCGTCTCCACATGGGAAGCTTCCTTGTTGGAGCCGTGTCAAACACCCCAGGTTGGAGAATCCTGCAGAGTCCCTGAGCCACCTCCACATTCCAAGGTCTCCCAGGCCACCAACCGACAGCAGGACTCATCTTCAGGAGAGTCCATTTCAACTCTCCCCTCTGGGTAGCTCACCCAGGAGCCCACAGATTGAGCCTGCCTTGTCCTAACTAAAGAGTGGGAATATGAGGTGATGTTCCCAGGCATCCATGCTTAGACACCTGCTCTCGAGTCTTTCCGTATGGGGCCTCCTGGAACCATCCAATAAGACTCGATTGTCGTGCAGAAGGAAACCTTAAGGTTTGGAGTAGTTCACAAATCCCATCGTAGGCAAATCTCCCTGGCCTCATGAAGCCCCCACACCCTTCCAGAAGAGGCCATGCTGGATAAAAACTCTAGCCTGAGGCACGTCTCATAGTTGACATGACCTCAGTGCAGATCTTGATTCAGCCTCTGCAGAGTGGGCCTGCCGTGCCCTCGGTCCCAAACCTCAGGCTAGCTTGTATTTTCAGACTTCCTTCCTCACACTCCTGGCAAACAAGCCCTCCGGACTAGGAACTCCAGAACCACAACCCAGCCCAGTGTCTGCCCAACGGAAGAAAAACGTTTCCCTGTGGTGCTCTCCAGAATACCCAGATGAGGATCAACCTGCTCGGGCCTCGACGGTACCTGAACTGGATAGGCTGCTCTGGGCACTCATGCTCTGTCTGACACAGCCTGAAGCCAGACGTCCAGACAGACAAGGAGACAGCTGGCCAAACAGCCAACACTTCGGACACGCCATGGTCTTATGCCGTCACCTCATCCTAACCTTGGTTTTCAGATATCTGAACCTAGACATTATATCAATTCTCCACACAGCTGGGTATCGCAAGCACAAAATAGAACTCCTCCTTCCCCATGGCTGTAAAGCTTACTCTTGGCATGGAGTCACACCTTCAGGGTGGGAGAAACCTTCATGGCCCCTGATGCCACGCCCAAACTTGAGTGCTGCTTGGGCACAAATTCACACTGTGACCCTCAGCATGAGCCCCATGTCAAAGAAAGGCCTGTCAGGGCCTGGACCAAGAGCCCGCATATGGGGCATGCCAAGCCCCTATGCACCCAATCCTCACCAGGGTTTGAGTTTCCCAGTCGCCCCGCCCGTACCTGGGGCTCTGCTCGGGAATCCCTTTCTTGGAGAGACACATGAGCCAGACAACACGACTCCATCCTTCCCACAAAATGACCCCAAACTCTTGGGAGCTGGGACAAATCCCCAGAGATGGATACTCGTCCACAGTCCCTGAGGCTACCCCTCCCATCCACGGCTATCCGGGACACAACATCCAGAGACAAAGGCCTGAAGGATCGCCTCCACTCGCCCTTGTTTCAGAGGCCCAGGAGCTCCCTCTCGGGCTGTACATCCGGCCTGCCAAACCCTAGGCGCCACTCATAAGCTGAGTTTGTGTTTTGAGACTTCTGTGCCCACAGCCTGGACCCACACAACCTCCAGGCTAGGGCCTCTGGAGCCACAGCGAAAGATTGTGCCTGCCCTCTCCAAGGAAAGTGTGCCCAATCCATTGACCACAACCCTACAGTTTAGGGAAAAGCTCCAAGGCCCCTGAGGCCATCAATAGTGTAGGTCACCCTGGACTAAGAGGGGCTCTCTGACACCAGCGGAGCAACTATCTCCACTTAGACGCTCAGACAGTGTCCCCAGAGAAAGAAGGTTGAAATGGACTTGCCCGCAGGCCCTAATCTGAACCTTAGCTTTGGTTTCCATGTGTCCGTCCTCAGAGGACTGTTATCGTAGACCAGCACACGGGGCTTTTCTGAGGCACCAAACCAAACCTCTCTCGTCTCCACATGAGGAGCTTTCTTGCTGGGGATGTATCAAACCCTTCAGGAAGGACAGTTCCGCAGGGCCACTGAACAACCAGCACATTCCAAGGTCTCCATGGACCCTAACGCACATTATGACGCATCGTCAGGAGAGGCCATTTCAACTCAGCCCCCTGGGAAACGTGCCCCAGAGGCAGCAGCTCAAACAAATCTTGTCGCTAATGGCCTATGGGAATGCGAGGCATGCTGTACAGGGATCCATCCTTCGAACCCTGCTCTCCAGTCCTTCTGTATGGTATGTCCTGGAGCCATGCAACAGGACTCGAATGTCCCGCAGAAGGAAACCTTGTGGTTTGGGGGACCTCCAAACTCAGCGTGGGTAAACTTCCTTGGCCTCTTGAGGCCCCCACTTCATGAATGCCATCATGGACACATACTCCAGCCTCAGCCAACGTCTGATCATCAGCCTGACTTCAGATGCTGGAGATTTTGATTCAGCCTCTGCAGAGTGGACCTGCTCTGCCCTTGGCTCCAATCCTCACCCTAGCTTGTGTTTTCAGACTTCCGTCCTCTCACTCCTGGCCCACAAACCCTCCCTACTGGGAATTCTGGGGCCACAATGAAGCACTCTGCCTGCCTCCCTGGAGAAAAACATTGTCTATGGTGCTTCCCAGAAACCCCAAATGAGGATCAAACTGCTTGGCCCTCGGCAACACCCCAATTGCATAGGCTACCTTAAACACTGATGCTCTGTCGCAAATAGCCTGAGCCCAGACCTTCCAACAGACACTGACACAGCTGGCTGCACAACCAGCACATTAGACCCGCCACTGCCTTAGGCCACCATCCATTCCCAACTTGGGTTTTCAGTCAACGGAACCTAGACCTTATCTCCAATCCCTTCACAGGGGGGAACCTGATGCACAAGTCAGTACCCCTCCTTCCCCATGGCAAGAAACATTGCTGCTGGCAGTGAGTCAAACCTTCAGTGTAGGAGAAAACGGCATGGCCCATGAGGCAACGCCCAAGATTGAGGGCCGCCTTGGGCACAAACACACATTGTGACCCTCAGCCTGAGTACCTTATTTAAGTAACGCCTCTCAGTGACTGGACCAAGAGCCCGCATATGTGGCTTGCCTTGCCCATAGATACCCAGGACTAACTAGATGGTGTGTATTCCAGTTGAGGGAACCCACTGCTGTGCTCTAGAGTCCCTCTCCTGGGGGGTCCCCTGTGGCAGAAAACAGTACTCTTCCCTTCCCACAGAATGATCCCAAACACTTGGGAGCTTGAACAATCCACCGAGAGGAAGGCTCTTCCTCGGCCCCTGAAGCAACCCCTACCATGAACGGCCACTGTGAACGCAACACCCAGAGACAAAAGCCTGAGCGACTACCTCCCACTTGCCCTCCGTTGATATCCAGTAGATCTTCCCTCACGGACTGGAGATCAGGCCTGCCATTACCTTGGCACCTAGCTGAGCCAAGTTTGCTTTTCCAGACAACTGTCCTCACAGCCCTGGCAAACACAGCCTATAGGCTGGGTCCTCTGGAGCCATACCACAATACCGTGCCTGCTCTCTACTGGGAAACTGTGTCCATTCCTTTGGCCACACACCTACAGAATATGAGAAACGTCAAGGCCCTCGAGGACATCCCACTACTGGGAGACTCCCTGGAAACACAGGGGCTTTCGGACACAAGCTGAGCAGCTACCTCCACGAAGGCATGCACACAGATGTCAACAGAGATAGAAGGTCGAGCCAGACTGGCCCTTAGGCCCTTATCTCAACTCTTGCTTTGGTTTCCAGGTGTCACTCCTCAGAGGCTTTGGTTCGAAGAACAGGATATGGGGCTTTAATGAGGCACTGAACAGAACCCCTCTCGTCTCCAAATGGGAAGCTTCCTTGTAGGAGCCGGGTCAAACACCCCAGGATGGAGAATCCTGCAGAGTCCCTGAGCCACCTCCACATTCCAAGGTCTCCCAGGACACCAACCCACAGAAGGACTAATCTTCAGGAGAGTCCATTTCAACTCTCCCCTCTTCCTTGGCCTCATGAGGCCGCCGCTTCATGAAGGTGCCATCATGGACACAACTCCAGCCTCAGCCAACGTCTGATCCTCAGCCTGACTTCAGATGCTGGAGACTTTGATTCAGCCTCTGCAGAGTGTGCCTGCCGTGCTCTCGATCCCAAACCTCACGCTAGCTTGTGTTTTCAGACTTCCTTCCTCACACTCCTGGCAAACAAGCCCTCCGGACTAGGAACTCCAGAACCACAACCCAGCCCAGTGTCTGCCCAACGGAAGAAAAACGTTTCCCTGTGGGGCTCTCCAGAAAACCCAGAAGAGGATCAACCTGCTCGGGCCTCGACGGTACCTGAACTGGATAGGCCGCTCTGGGCACTCATGCTCTGTCTGACACAGCCTGAAGCCAGTCGTCCAAACAGAGAAGGAGACAGCTGGCCGCATACCCAGAACTTCGGACACGCCATGGTCTTATGCCGTCACCTCTTCCTAAACTTTGTTTTCAAATATCTGAACCTAGACATTATAACAATTCTCCACACAGCTGGGTATCGCAAGCACAAAACAGACTAATCCTTCCCCATGGCTGTAAAGCTTGCTCTTGGCATGGAGTCACACCTTCAGGGTGGGAGAAACCTTCATGTCCCCTGATGCCACGCCCAAACGTGAGTGCTGCTTGGGCACAAATTCATACTGTGACCCTCAGCATGAGCCCCATGTCAAAGAAAGGCCTGTCAGGGCCTGGACCAAGAGCCCGCATATGGGGCTTGCCAAGCCCCTATGCACCCAATCCTCACCAGGATTTGAGTTTTCCAGTCGCCTTGCCCGTACCTGGGGCTCTGCTCTGGAATCCCTTTCTTGGAGAGACACATGAGCCAGAAAACACGACTCCACCCTTCCCACAAAATGACCCCAAACTCTTGGGAGCTGGGACCAATTCCCAGAGAGGGATACACGTCCACAGACCCTGAGGTCAACCCTCCAATCCACGGCTATAAAGGCCACAACATCCAGAGACAAAGCCTGAAGGAACGCCTCCAACTCGCCCTTGTTTTAGAGGCCCAGGAGCTCCCTCTCGGGCTGTACATCCACCATGCCATACACTAGGGGCCACTTATAAGCTGAGTTTGTGTTTTCAGACATCTGTGCACACAGCCTGGACCCACACAACCTCCAGGCTAGGGCCTCTGGAGCCACAGCGAAAGATTGTGCCTGCCCTCTCCAAGGAAAGTGTGACCAATCCATTGACCACAACCCTACAGGTTAGGGAAAAGCTCCAAGGCCCCTGAGGCCATCAATAAGTAGGGCACCCTGGACTAAGAGGGGCTCTCTGACACCAGCGAGCAACTATCTCCACTTAGACTCTCCGACAGTGTCCCCAGAGACAGAAGGTTGAAATGGACATAACCCCAGGCCTTAATCGGAACCTTAGCTTTGGTTTCCATGTGTCCGTCCTCAGAGGACTGTTATCGTAGACCAGCACACGGGGCTTTTCTGAGGCACCAAACCAAACCTCTCTCGTCTCCACATGGGGAGCTTTCTTGCTGGAAATGTATCAATCCCTTCAGGAAGGAGAGTTCCGCAGGGCCACTGAACAACCAGCACATTCCAAGGTCTCCATGGACCCTAAGGCACATTATGACGCATCCTCAGGAGAGGCCATTTCAACTCAGCCCCCTGGGTAGCGTGCCCCAGAGGCAGCAGATCGAAAATATCTTGTCGCTAATGGCCAATGGGAATGCGAGGCATGCTGTACAGGGATCCATCCTTCGAACCCTGCTCTCCAGTCCTTCCGTATGGTATGTCCTGGAGCCATGCAACAGGACTCGAATGTCCCGCAGAAGGAAACCTTGTGGTTTGGGGCAACCTCCAAACTCAGTGTGGGAAAACTTCCTTGGCCTCATGAGGCCCCCGCTTCATGAAGGTGCCATCATGGACACAACTCGAGCCTCAGCCAACGTCTGATCCTCAGCCTGACTTCAGATGCTGGAGAATTTGATTCAGCCTCTGCAGTGTGTGCCTGCCGTGCCCTCAATCCCAAACCTCACGCTAGCTTGTGTTTTCAGACTTCCTTCCTCTCACTCCTGGCAAACAAGCCCTCCGGACTAGGAACTCCAGAACCACAACCCAGCCCAGTGTCTGCCCAAGGGAAGAAAAACGTTTCCCAGTGGGGCTCTCCAGAAAACCCAGATGAGGATCAACCTGCTCGGGCCTCGACGGTACCTGAACTGGATAGGCCGCTCTGGGCACTCATGCTCTGTCTGACACAGCCTGAAGACAGACGTCCAGACAGAGAAGGAGACAGCTGGCCGCACACCCAGCACTTCGGACACGCCATGGTCTTATGCAGTCACCTCGTCCTAACCTTGGTTTTCAGATATCTGAACCTAGGCATTATATCAATTCTCCACACAGCTGGGTATCGCAAGCACAAAACAGAACTCCTCCTTCACCATGGCTGCAAAGCTTGCTCTTGGCATGGAGTCACACCTTCAGGGTGGGAGAAACCTTCATGGCCCCTGATGCTACGCCCAAACTTGAGTGCTGCTTGGGCACAAATTCACACTGTGACCCTCAGCATGAGCCCCATGTCAAAGAAAGGCCTGTCAGGGCCTGGACCAAGAGCCCGCATATGGGGCTTGCCAAGCCCCTATGCACCCAATCCTCACCAGGATTTGAGTTTTCCAGTCGCCTTGCCCATACCTGGGGCTCTGCTCTGGAATCCCTTTCTTGGAGAGACACATGAGCCAGACAACACGATGCCACCCTTCCCACAAAATGACCCCAAACTCTTGGGAGCTGGGACCAATCCCCAGAGAGAGATACTCGTCCACAGTCCCTGAGGCCACCCCTCCAATCCACGGCTATCCGGGACACAACATCCAGAGACAAAAGCCTGAAGGAACGCCTCGACTCGCCCTTGTTTCAGAGGCCCAGGAGCTCCCTCTCGGGCTGTACATCCGGCCTGCCATACCCTAGGCGCCACTCATAAGCTGAGTTTGTGTTTTCAGAATTCTTTGCCCACAGCCTGGACCCACACAACCTCCAGGCTAGGACCTCTGGAGCCACAGCGAAAGATTGTGCCTGCCCTCTCAAAGGAAAGTGTGCCCAATCCATTGACCACAACCCTACAGGTTAGGGAAAAGCTCCAAGGCCCCTGAGGCCATCAATAAGTAGGGCACCCTGGACTAAGAGGGGCTCTCTGACACCAGCGAGCAACTATCTCCACTTAGACTCTCAGACAGTGTCCCCAGACACAGAAGGTTGAAAAGGACAGGCCCCCAGGCCCGAATCTGAACCTTAGCTTTGGTTTCCATATGTCCGTCCTCAGAGGACTGTTTTCGTAGACCAGCACACGGGGCTTTTGTGAGGCAACAATCCAAACCTCTCACGTCCCCACATGGGGAGCTTTCTTGCTGGGGATGTATCAAAACCTTCAGGTAGGAGAGTTCCCCAGGGCCACTGAATAACAAGCACATTCCAAGGTCTCCATGGACCCAAACGCACATTATGACGCATCCTCAGGAGAGGCCATTTCAACACAGCCCCCTGGGTAGCGTGCCCCAGAGGCAGCAGATCAAAAATATCTTGTCGCTAATGGCCAATGGGAATGCGAGGCATGCTGTACAGGGATCCATCCTTAGAACCCTGCTGTCCAGTCCTTCCATATGGTATGACCTGGAGCCATGCAACAGGACTCGAATGTCCCACAGAAGGAAACCTTGTGGTTTGGGGCAACCTCCAAAATCAGCGGGGGAAAACTTCCTTGGCCTCATGAGGCCCCCGCTTCATGAAGGTGCCATCATGGACACAATTCAGGCTCAGCCAACGTCTGATCCTCAGCCTGACTTCAGATGCTGGAGACTTTGATTCAGCCTCTGCGGAGTGCGTCGATCCCAAACCTCACGCTAGCTTTTGTTTTCAGACTTCCTTCCTCACACTCCTGGCAAAGAAGCCCTCCGGACTAGGAACTCCAGAACCACAACCCAGCCCAGTGTCTGCCCAACGGAAGAAAATTTTCCCTGTGGGGCTCTCCAGAAAACCCAGCTGAGGATCAAACTGCTCGGGCCACGAAGGTACCTGAACTGGATAAGCCGCTCTGGGCACTCATGCTCTGTCTGACACAGCCTGAAGCCAGACGTCCAGACAGACAAGGAGACAGCTGGCCGCACACCCAGCACTTCGGACACGCCATGGTCTTATGCCGTCACCTCGTCCTAACCTTGGTTTTCAGATATCTGAACCTAGGCATTATATCAATTCTCCACACAGCTGGGTATCGCAAGCACAAATCAGAACTCCTCCTTCACCATGGCTGTAAAGCTTGCTCTTGGCATGGAGTCACACCTCAGGGTGGGAGAAACCTTCATGGCCCCTGATGCTACGCCCAAACTTGAGTGCTGCTTGGGCACAAATTCACACTGTGACCCTCAGCATGAGCCCTATGTCAAAGAAAGGCCTGTCAGGGCCTGGACCAAGAGCCCGCATATGGGGCTTGCCAAGCCCCTATGCACCCAATTCCTCACCAGGGTTTGAGTTTTCCAGTCGACCCACCCGTACCTGGGGCTCTGCTCTGGAATCCCTTACTTGGAGAGACACATGAGCCAGACCACACGACTCCACCCTTCCCACAAAATGATCCAAAACTCTTGGGAGCTGGGACAAATCCCCAGAGATGGATACTCGTCCACAGTCCCTGAGGCCACCCCTCCCATCCACGGCTATCCGGGACACAACATCCGGAGACAAAGGCCTGAAGGAACGCCTCCCACTCGCCCTTGTTTCAGAGGCCCAGGAGCTCCCTCTCGGGCTGTACATCCGGCGTGCCATGCCCTAGGCGCCACTTATAAGCTGAGTTTGTGTTTTCAGACCTCTGTGCACACAGCCTGGACCCACACAACCTCCAGGCTAGGGCCTCTGGAGCCACAGCGAAAGATTGTGCCTGCCCTCTCCAAAGAACGTGTGCCGAATCATTTGACCACAACACTACGGGTTAGGGAAAAGCTCCAAGGCCTCTGAGGCCATCAATAGTGTAGGCCACCCTGGACTAAGAGGGACTCTCTACACCAGCGGAGCAACTATCTCCACTTAGACTCTCTGACAGTGTCCCCAGAGAAAGAAGTTTGAAATGGACAGGCCCCCAGGCCCTAATATGAACCTTAGCTTTGGTTTCCATGTGTCCATCCTCAGAGGACTCTTTTCGTAGACCAGCACACGGGGCTTTTCTGAGGCACCAAACCAAACCTCTCTCGTCTCCACATGGGGAGCTTTCTTGCTGGGGATGTATCAAACCCTTCAGAAAGGAGACTTCCGCAGGGCCACTGAACAACCAGCACATTCCAAGGTCTCCATGGACCCAAACGCACATTATGACGCATCCTCAGGAGAGGCCATTTCAACTCAGCCCCCTAGGTAGCGTGCCCCAGAGGCAGCAGATCAAACATATCTTGTCGCTAATGGCCAATGGGAATGCGAGGCATGCTGTACAGGGATCCATCCTTAGAACCCTGCTCTCCAGTCCTTCCGTATGGTATGTCCTGGAGCCATGCAACAGGACTCGAATGTCCCGCAGAAGGAAACCTTGTGGTTTGGGGCAACCTCCAAACTCAGTGTGGGAAAACTTCCTTGGCCTCATGAGGCCCCCGCTTCATGAAGGTGACATCATGGACACAACTCGAGCCTCAGCCAACGTCTGATCCTCAGCCTGACTTCAGATGCTGGAGACTTTGATTCAGCCTATGCAGAGTGCGCCTGCCATGCCCTCGATGCCAAACCTCACGCTAGCTTTTGTTTTCAGACTTCCTCCCTCACACTCCTGGCAAACAAGACCTCCGGACTAGGAACTCCAGAATCACAACCCAGCCGAGTGTCTGCCCAACGGAAGAGAAACGTGTCCCTGTGGGGCTCTCCAGAAAACCCAGATGAGGATCAACCTGATCGGGCCTCGACGGTACCTGAACTGGATAGGCCGCTCTGGGCACTCATGCTCTGTCTGACACTGCCTGAAGACAGACGTCCAGACAGACAATGAGACAGCTGGCCGCACAACCAGCACTTCCGACTCGCCATGGTCTTATGCCGTCACCTCTTCCTAACCTTGGTTTTGAGATATCTGAACCTAGACATTATATCAATTCTACACACAGCTGGGTATCGCAAGCACAAAACAGAACTCCTACTTCCCCTTGGCTGTAAAGCTTGCTCTTGGCAAGGAGTCACACCTCCAGGATGGGAGAAGCCTTCATGGCCTCTGATGCCACGCCCAAACTTGAGTGCTGCTTGGGCACAAATTCACACTGTTACCCTCAGCATGAGC
>JAGEND010000398.1:48374-60666 GCA_019141155.1 Mustela nivalis
TTGATATAATGTCTAGGTTCAGATATCTGAACCTAGACATTATATCAATTCTCCACACAGCTGGGTATCGCAAGCACAAATCAGAACTCCTCCTTCCCCATGGCTGTAAAGCTTGCTCTTGGCATGGAGTCACACCTTCAGGGTGGGAGAAACCTTCATGACTCCTGATGCCACGCCCAAACTTGAGTGCTGCTTGGGCACAAATTCACACTGTGACCCTCAGCATGAGCCCCATGTCAAAGAAAGGCCTGTCAGGGCCTGGACCAAGAGCCCGCATATGGGGCATGCCAAGCCCCTATGCAGCCAATCCTCACCAGGGTTTGAGTTTCCAGTCGCCCCGCCCGTACCTGGGGCTCTGCTCTGGAATCCCTTTCTTGGAGAGACACATGAGCCAGACAACACGACTCCACCCTTCCCACAAAATGACCCCAAACTCTTGGGAGCTGGGACAAATCCCCAGAGATGGATACTCGTCCACAGTCCCTGAGGCCACCCCTCCAATATAAGGCTACCCGGGACACAACATCCAGAGACAAAAGCGTTAAGGCACGCCTCCCACTCGCCCTTGTTTCAGAGGCCCAGGAGCTCCCTCTCGGGCTGTACATCCGGCCTGCCATACACTAGGCGCTACTTATAAGCTGAGTTTGTGTTTTCAGACCTCTGTGCACACTGCCTGGACCCACACAACCTCCAGGCAAGGGCCTCTGGAGCCGCAGCAAAACATTGTTCCTGCCCTCTCCAAGGAAAGTGTGCCCAATCCATTGTCCACAACCCTACAGGTTAGGGAAAAGCTCCAAGGCCCCTGAGACCATCAATAGTGTAGGCCACCCTGGACTAAGAGGGGCTCTCTGACACCAGCGGAGCAACTATCTCCACTTAGACTCTCCGACAGTGTCCCCAGAGACTGAAGGTTGAAATGGACAGGCCCCTAGGCCCTAATATGAACCTTAGCTTTGGTTTCCATGTGTCCGTCCTCAGAGGACTGTTTTCGTAGACCAGCACACGGGGCTTTTCTGAGGCACCAAACCAAACCTCTCTCGTCTCCTCATAGGGAGCTTTCTTGCTGGGGATGTATCAAACCCTTCAGGAAGGAGAGTTCCGCAGGGCCACTGAACAACCAGCACATTCCAAGGTCTCCATGGACCCAAACGCACATTATGACGCATCCTCAGGAGAGGCCATTTCAACTCAGCCCCCTAGGTAGCGTGCCCCAGAGGCAGCAGATCAAACATATCTTGTCGCTAATGGCCAATGGGAATGCGAGGCATGCTGTACAGGGATCCATCCTTCGAACCCTGCTCTCCAGTCCTTCCGTATGGTATGTCCTGGAGCCATGCAACAGGTTCTACTGTCCCGTAGAAGGAAACCTTGTGGTTTGGGGCAAAATCCAAACTCAGCGTGGGAAAACTTCCTTGGCCTCATGAAGCCCCCGCTTCATGAAGGTGCCATCATGGACACATATTCCAGCCTCAGCCAACGTCTGATCCTCAGTCTGACTTCAGATGATAGAGATTTTGATTCAGCCTCTGTAGAGTGGGCCTGCTCCGTCCTTGGCTCCAATCCTCACCCTAGCTTGTGTTTTCAGACTTCCGTCCTCTCACACCTGGCCCACAAACCCTCCATACTGGGAATTCTGGGGCCACAATGAAGCACTCTGCCTGCCTCCCTGGAGAAAAACATTGTCTATGGTGCTGCCCAGAAACCCCAAATGAGGATCAAACAGCTTGGCTCTCGGCAACACCCCAGTTGCATAGGCTACCTTAAACACTGATGCTCTGTAGCAAATAGCCTGAGCCCAGACCATCCAACAGACACCGACACAGCTGGCTGCACACCCAGCACATTGGACCCGCCACTGCCTTAGGCCACCATCCATTCCCAACCTGGGTTTTCAGTCATCGGAGCCTAGACCTTATCTCCAATCCCTGCACAGGGGGGAACCTGATGCACAAGTCAGAACCCCTCCTTCCCCATGGCAAGAAACCTTGCTCCTGGCTGTGAGTCAAACCTTCAGTGTAGGAGAAAATGGCAAGGCCCATGAGGCCACGCCCATGCGTGATGGCCGCTTTGGACACAAACACACATGGTGACCCTCAGCGTGAGTACCTTATTCAAGTAACGCCTCTCAGTGACTGGACCAAGAGCCCGCATATTTGGCTTGCCTGGCCAATAGGCACCCAGGCCTAACTAGATGGTGTGTATTCCAGCTGAGGGAACCCACTGCTGTGTTCTAGAGTCCCTCTCCTGGGGGTCCCCTGTGGCAGAATAGAGTACTCTTCCCTTGCCACAGAATGAGCCTAAACACTTGGGAGCTTGGACGATCCCCCGAGAGGAAGGCTCATCTCTGGCCCCTGAGGCAAGCCCTACCCTGAACGGCCACTGTGAACGCAACTCCCAGAGACAAAAGCATGAGCGACTGCCTCCCACGTGCCCTCCTTTGATATCCAGAGGATCTCCTCTCACGGACTGGAGATCAGGCCTGCCATTACCTTGGCCCCTAGCTGAGCCAAGTTTGCTTTTTCAGACATCTGTCCGCAAAGCCCTGGCAAACACAGCCTCTAGGCTGGGTCCTCTGGAGCCATACCACAGGAGCGTGCTTGCTCTCTCCTTGGAAACTGTTTCCATTCCTTTGGCCACACACCTCCAGAATATGAGAAACCTCAAGGCCCCCGAGGACATCCCACTACTGAGAGCCTCCCTGGACACACAGGGGATTCGGACAGAATCTGAGCAGCTACCTCCACGAAGGCATGCACACAGATGTCAACAGAGATCGAAGGTTGAGCCGGACAGGCCCTTAGGCCCTAATCTCAACTCTTGCTTTGGTTTCCAGGTGTCACTCCTCAGAGGGTTTGGTTCGAAGAACAGGATATGGGGCTTTCCTGAGGCACTGAACAGAACTCCTCTCGTCTCCATATGGGAAGCTTCCTTGTAGGAGCCGTTTCAAACACCCTGGTTGGAGAATCCTGCAGAGTCCCTGAGCCACCTCCACATTCCAAGGTCTCCCAGGCCACCAACCGACAGCAGGACTCATCTTCAGGAGAGTCCATTTCAACTCTCCCCTCTGGGTAGCTCACCCAGGAGCCCGCAGATTGAGCCTGAATTGTCCTTACTAAAGAGTGGGACTATGAGGTGGCGTTGCCAGGCATCCATGCTTAGACACATGCTCTCGAGTCTTTCCGTATGGGGCCTTTTGGAACCATCCAATAGGACTCCACTGTCGTGAAGAAGGAAACCTTGAGGTTTGGAGTAGTTCACAAATCCCATCGTAGGCAAACCTCCCTGGCCTCATGAAGCCCCCACACCCTTCCGGAAGAGGCCATGCTGGACAAAAACTCTAGCCTGAGGCACGTCTCATAGTTGACATGACCTCAGTGCAGGAGATCTCGATTTAGCCTCTGCAGAGTGGGCCTGCCGTGCCCTCGGTCCCAAACCTCACGTTAGCTTGTGTTTTCAGACTTCCTTTCCACACTCCTGGCAAACAAGCCCTCTGAACTAGGAACTCCAGAACCACAACCCAGCCCAGTGTGTGCCCAACGGAAGAAAAACGTTTCCGTGTGGGGCTCTCCAGAAAACCCAGATGAGGATCAACCTGCTCGGGAGTAGACGGTACCTGAACCGGATAGGGTGCTCTGGGAACTCATGCTCTGTCTGACACAGCCTGAAGCCAGACGTCCAAACAGACAAGGAGACAGCTGGCCGCACACCCAGCACTTCGGACACGCCATGGTCTTATGCCGTCACCTCTTCATAACCTTGGTTTTCAGATATCTGAACCTAGACATTATATCAATTCTCCACACAGCTGGGTATCGCAAGCACAAAACAGAACTCCTCCTTCCCCATGGCTGTAAAGCTTGCTCTTGGCATGGAGTCACACTTTCAGGGTGGGCTAGGTCCTGAAGCCTGAAAACTGAGATAGGGAAGAGATGATGACCTAAGGCCATGGCGAGTCTGAAGTGCTCAGTGTGCGATCAGCTGTCTGGGTGTTGGTCAGGAGGTCCGGGCTCATGTTGTGTCAGACAGTGCATTCGTGCCCAGGTTAGACTATATAATTTGGGTACATTCGAGTGCCGTATAGGTTGATCCTCATTTAACCTGCCTGGGCATCTCCTTAGGCAATCTATTTTTTCTAGAGGGCAGGCAGAGTGCTTCATTGTCGGTCCGGATTTGCCAAACTTCAGGGCTTCGGGGCCAGGAGAGTGAGGACGGAAGTCTGAGAACACAAGCTAGACTTCGGATTCAGGGTGAGGGCACGGCAGGTACCCCCTGCAGATCTGAAACAATATCTCATGCATCTGAAGTCAGGGCAAGGATGCGACGTTGGCTCAGGTTGGAGTTTCTGTGCATGAGGGCCCCTTCATGAAGGGAGCGGAATCTCGAGGCCATGGAGGTTTTCCACGTTGGGAGATGTGGGATGCCCCCTTCAAGGATTCCTTCTGAGAGACAATTGAGACCTGTTGGACAGCTCCAGGACATCCCATATGGAATGACTCCAGAGCACCGTTTGAGGATTGATGCCTGGGAAGTCCGCCTCGCATTCCAATTGTCTCTCGGCAACTAGACAGTTTAGATCCAAGGGATCTGCGAGAGCAACCAGGGTGGCAGAGTGAAATGGACTTTCCTGAGGATGGGGACTAATGTGTGTTTCTGTCCATGAGGGCCTTGGAATGGGGCGGTGGCACTGGGACCCTGATGTATTCTCCTAAGCTTTTGACATAGCTCCCATGCACAATTTCTTTGTGGGGACGAGATTTGTTCTGATGGGTGCCTCAGGAAATCCCCTTTGCTGGTATTGGAATCCAGGCTTTTGAGGAGACATGCCTGTAAACCAAAGCAATTGATCCGATAATGGCATCAGGTCCTGTCTGGTTCAATCTTCTTCTCTGGTTACATCCATCAATGGTACGAGTGGAGGTAGATGCTCAGCTGATATCAACCGCCCTTTTTTGTCCCAGGCGATCTTCACTATTGGGATGGCCTCAGGGACTTAGGAGGGTTCTCCTAATTTGTACTATTTTTGACAATGGAATGGGCAGAATTCCTATGGATTGGGTGGGCACAGTCCTAATGTGTGTCTCCAGGGGTAACAGCCTTGATGGACTGTGGCCCAGGACTTTGAGGAAAGAAGTCTGAAAACACAAACTCAGCTTAGGTTTGGGGACGTAGGCATGGCACGCACGATCCACAAACCATGAGAAGAACTCTTCAGGATATGAAGAATAAGCGAGTCTGAGGCGCTTGCTCAGGCTTTTGTCTCTGGATTTTGAATCAGCGATGGCCGTGGATGTTGGGGAGGCCTCATGGGCCATGGACGAATCTTTCTCTGTGGATTTGGCGCGATCCCAATAGTTTTTCGTCAATCTGTGATATGGGAGGACTCCTTTCAGGTTTGTTACCTCAGGTGTCCCACCAAAAGAGGAATTCCAAAGCAGTGCCCTGGGGAAGAGAGAAGGGACAACCCGAACTATGGTTAAAATTTGGGGCCTAGGGGCATGGCAAGCCCAATATGCTGTCTCTACATCCAGCCACTGAGAGGCCTTACCTTAGGACTGGGCTAAGGCTGAGGGTCACAATGTGTGTTGGTGACCAATGTGGCCCGCAAGCATGGGCTGGTCCTCAAGGGCCCCACTGGTTTCAACTACACTGAACGTTGGACAACATTCCAACCACAAGGTTTCTTGCCATGGGGAAAGAGTTCTGATTTCTGCATCATTTTCAAACCAGGGAAGTGATTGGAGATCAGGTCTAGGTTCTGAAGCCTGGTAACCGAGGTTGAGAAGAGATGACGACCTAAGGCCATGGCGGGTCCGATGGGCTCAGTGTGCGGCCAGCTGTCTGGGTGGGGCCAGGAGGTCCAGGCTCAGGCTGGGTCAGAAAGGGCAATAGTGCCCAGCTCAGCCTATATATTTGGGGTACAGCCGAATGGCGTGAAGGTTGATCCTCAGGTGGGGTTTCTGGGTAGCCCCAGAGGGCAATGTTTTTCTTCTGGAGGGCTGGCAGATTGCGGCATTGTAGTTCTGGATTGCCAAACTGGAGGTCTTGTGGGCCAGTAGTCTGAGAACGGAAGTCTTAGAAGCCAAGCTAGGCATGGGTTTCTGGGTGAGGATATGGCAGGCACAATCTACAGACCTGAATCGAGATCTCGTGCATCTGATATCAGGGCAAGGATCAGAAGATCTCTCAGGTTGGACTTTCTGTCCCTGATGGCCCCTTCTTGAAGGGTGGGGTGGATCACGAGGCCATGGGGGTTTTCCGACGATGGGAGTTGTGAGAAGCTCCAAACTGCCAAGATTCTTCTGCAGGACAATGGAGACCTGTTGGTTGGCTCCAGGCCAACGATTCCAAGCAGGGTTCTAAGGCTGGATGGCTGGGTAGCCCACCTAGCATTCCAATTGTCTCCAAGCACCAAGACAGGTTAGATCTGCTGGATGTGGTGGAGAAACCGAGGAGGCTGAGTTGAAATGACTCTTCCTGTGGATGTGTCCTAATATGTTTTCTTGTCTATGGAGTCCTTGGAATGAAGCGGTGGCACTTGGGCCCTGAAGGGTTCTCCGAAACAGAGGCTTTGACACAGCTCCAACGTGCATGTTTCCCATGTGTAGATGAGATTTGTTCTGATGGGTGAGTCAAGAAGCAGCCATAGGCTTGTATTGAAATCCAGGCCTCTGAGGAGAGATGTCTGGAAACCCAAGCAATGGATCCGATTAGGGCCTAGGGGCCTCTTCGTTCCTTTTTACTTCTGGGGACATCAGTCTACGGGTCTGAGTGCAGGTAGGTGCTCAGATGGGCTCATATTGCCCCTGTTTGTCCTGGGAATCCACAACTATTGAGATGGTTCAGGGCCTTTCGGTGTTATCCTATTAGTATGGTTGTGGCCATTGGAATGGGAACATACAATTCCCATGGAGAGGGCAAGTACAGTCCTCAGGTTTGGCTCCAGGGGCCTGAGCCTGTAGGTTGTGTAGGCCAGAGCTGTTTGGACAGTTGTCTGAAAACACAAACTCGTCTTATGTTTCGGGTCATAGCTATGGCAGGACTGATCTACAGACCATGAGGAGAACCCTTCGGGAAATGAAAAAAGGACAAGTGTGAGTCTCTTGCTCAAGGTTTTGTCTCTGGATATCGTGTCAATCATGGTCGTGAAATTTCTGGGTGACTTCATGGGAAATGGACGAGTCTTACTCTCTGGTGGTTCGGCCCCGTCCAAAGATTTTGGGTTCATTCTGGAATGGAAGAAGTCCTTTTTTTTGTTGTTGTTGTTGATTTGTTTCGTTTTGTTTTTCAACCTCAGATGTCCCACCAAATGAGAGATTCCAGAGTAGAGCCCTGGCGAGAGGCGACTGGACAAGCAGAAATCTGGTTAAAAATTAGGGAATAGGACAGGTGAAGCCCATTATGACATCTAATGATCCAGCCACTGAGAGGACTTACTAGAGGACAGGACTCACGCTGAGGTCACAATGCGTGTTTATGCTCTCATCGCACTCAAGAATGGGCGGGTCCTCATGGTGAATGCTGTTTTCTCCTACACTGAACGTTGGACAACATGCCAACCACAAGGTTTCTTGCCATGGGTCAGGAAGAGTACTGATTTCTGCATCACAGTCACCCCTGGGCAGTGATTGGAGATGGGGTCTAGGTTCTGAATCTGAAAACTGAGATAGGGAAGAGATGATGACCTAAGGCCATGGCGAGTCTGATGTGCTCAGTGTGCGGACAGCTTACTGGGTGTTGGTCAGGAGGTCCAGGTTCATGTTGTGTCAGACAGTGCATTAGTGCCCAGGTTAGACTATATAATTTGGGTACATGCGAGTGCCGTGTAGGTTGATCCTCATTTAAGCTGCCTGGGCAGCTCATTAGGCAATCTATTTTTTCTAGAAGGCAGGCAGAGTGCTTCATTGTCGGTCCGGAATTGCCAAACTTGAGGGCACGGGGCCAGGAGAGTGAGGACGGAAGTCTGAGAACACAAGCTAGACTTCGGATTCAGGGTGAGGGCACGGCAGGTACCCCCTGAAGGTCTGAAGCAATATCTCATGCATCTGAAGTCAGGGCGTGGATCAGACGTTGGCTCAGGTTGGAGTTTCTGTGCATGACGGCCCCTTCTTGAAGGGAGAGGAATCTCGAGGCCATGGAGGTTTTCCACGTTGGGAGATATGGGATGCCCCCTTCAAGGATTCCTTCTGCGGGACAATTGAGACCTGTTGGACAGCTCCAGGACATCCAATATGGAATGACTCCAGAGCACCGTTCGAGGATGGATGCCTGGGAAGTCCGCCTCGCATTCCAATTGTCTCTTAGCAACAATAATGTTTAGATCCGATAGATCACCGAGAGCAACCAGGGTAACTGAGTTGAAATGGTCTTTCCTGAGGATGGTGCCTAATATGTGTTTGTTTCCATGAAGGCCTTGGAATGTGGCGGTGGCACCGGCACCCTGAAGTATTCTCCTAAGCTTAGACATAGCTCCCATGCACAAGTTTCCTTGTGGAGACGAGATTTGTTCTGATGAGTGCCTCAGGAAATCCCCTCTGCTGGTATTTGAATCCAGGCTTTTAAGGAGACATGCCTGTAAACCAAAGCAATGGATCCGATAATGGCCTCGGGTCCTGTCTGTTTCAATCTTCTTCTCTGGGGACAACGATCTATGGAATGAGTGGAGGTAGATGCTCAGCTGGTATCAACCGCCCTTTTTATGTCCAGGCGACCTACACTATTGGGATGGCCTCAGGGAATTAGGAGGGTTCTCCTAATTTGTAAAATTTTTGACATGAAATGGGCAGAATTCGCATGGATTGGGTGGGCACAGTCCTAATGTGTGGCTTCAGGTGTTCAACTCTAGAGGGAGTGTGGCCCAGGACTTTGAGGACAGAAGTCTGAAAACACAAACTCAGCTTAGGCTTGTGGACGTAGGCATGGCACGCCCGATCTACAAACCAAAAGAAGAACTCTTCAGGATATTAAGAATGAGCGAGACTTAGTCGCTTACTCAAGCTTGTGTCTCTGGATTTTATATCGGCGATGGCCGTGGAATGTTGGGGAGGCCTCATGAGCCATGGACGAATCTTCCTCTCTGTGGATTGGCGCGATCCCAATAGTTTTATGTCAATCTGTGAAATGGGAGGTCTCCTTTCAAGTTTGTTACCTCAGGTGTCCCACCAAAACAGGAATTCCAAAGCAGAGCCCTGGGGAAGAGTGAAGGGACAACCCGAACTATGGATAAAATTGGGGTTAGGGTCTTGGCATGCCCAATATGCTGTCTCTTCATCCAGCAACTGAGAGGCCTTACCTGAGGACTGGGCTCAGGCTGAGGGTCACAATGTGTGTTTGTGAACAATGTGGCCTGCAAGCATGGGTGGGGCCTCATGGGCAACACTGGTTTAAACTAAACTAAACGTTGGACAACATGCCAACCACAAGGTTTCTTGCCATGGGGAAAGAGTTCTGATTTCTGCATCATTTTCAAACCAGGGCAGTGATTGGAGAACAGGCCTAGGTTCTGAAGCCTGGAAACCGAGGTTGAGAAGAGATGACGACCTAAGGCCATGGCAGGTCCGATGTGCTCAGTGTGCGGCCAGCTGTCTGGGTGGGGCCAGGAGGTCCAGGCTCAGGCTGGGTCTAATGGGCAATAGTGCCCAGCTCAGCCTATATTTTTGGGGTACAGCCGAATGGCGTGAAGGTTGATCCTCATTTGGGGTTTATGGGTAGCCTCAGAGGGCAATGTTTTTCTTCTGGAGGGCAGGCAGAGTGCGGCACTGTAGTTCTGGATTGCCAGACTGGAGGGTTTGTGGGCCAGTAGTCTGAGAACGGAAGTCTGAGAAGCCAAGCTAGGCCTAGGTTTCTAGTTGAGGATATGGCAGGCACAATCTACAGATCTGAATCGAGATCTCGTGCATCTGAATTCAGGGCAAGGATCAGAAGATCGCTCCGGTTGGATTTTCTGTCCCTGATCCCCTTTGAAGTGGGGGTGGGTTTTCCGACGATGGGAGTTTTGAGAAGCTCCAAACTGCAAAGATTCTTCTGCAGAACAATTGAGACCTGTTGGTTGGCTCCAGGCCAATGATTCCGAGCAGGGTTCTAAGGATGGATGGCTGGGTAGCCCAACTTGCATTCCAATTGTCTCCAAGCAACAAGACAGGTTAGATCTGCTGGATGTGGGGGAGCAACAGAGGACGCTGAGTTGAAATGGACTCTCCTGTGGATGTGTCCTAATATGATTTTGTGTCTATGGAGACCCTGAATGAAGCGGTGGAACTAGGCCCTAAAGGGTTCTCCTAAACAGAGGCTTTGACACAGCTCCAACGTGCATGTTTCCCATGTGGAGATGTGATTTGTTCTAATGGGTGAGTCAAGAAACAGCCATAGGCTGGTATTGAAATCCAGGCCTCTGAGGAGTGATGCCTAAGATCCAAAGCAATTGATCCGATTAGTGCCTAGGGGCCTCTTCGTTCCTTTTTACCTCTGGGGTCATCAGTCTACGGGTCTGAGTGCAGGTAGGTGCTCAGATGGGCTCAGATTGCCCCTGTTTGTCCTGGGAACCCACAACTTTTTGGATGGCCTCAGGGACTTTGGATGTTTATTCTATTAGTAGGGCTGTGGCCATTGGCATGGGCACATACAATTCCCTTGGAGAGGGCAAGTACAGTCCTCAGGTTTGGCTCCAGGGACCTGAGCCTGTAGGTTGTGTAGGCCAGAGCTGTTTGGACAGTTGTCTGAAAACACAAACTCGGCTTATGCTTCGGGTCATATGTATGAAAGGACTGATCTACAGACCATGAGGAGAACACTTCGGGATATGAAACAAGGGCAAGTGTGAGGCTCTTGCTCAAGTTTTTGTCTCTGGATATCGTGTCACACATGGTCGTGAAATTTCCGGGTGACTTCATGGGAAATGAACGAGTCTTACTCTCTGGGGGTTCGGCCCCGTCCCAAGAGATGGGGTCATTCTGGAGATGGAAGAAGTCCGTTTTTTTGTTGTTGTTGATTTGTTTCGTTTTGTTTTTCAACCTCAGATGTCCCACCAAATGAGGGATTCCAGAGTAGAGCCCTGGGGAGGGGCGACTGGACAACCAGAAATCGGGTTAAAAATTGGGGCCTACGGACATGTCAAGCCCATTATGACATCTAATAGTACAGCTACTGAGGACTTACTAGAGGACAGGACTCACTCTGAGTTCACAATGCGTGTTTATGCTCTCGTTGCCCTCAAGAATGGGCGGGGCCTCAGGGTGAATGCTGTTGTCTCCTACACTGAACGTTGGACAACATGCCAACCACAAGGTTTCTTGCCATGGGTCAGGAAGAGTTCTGATTTCTGCATCACAGTCACCCCTGGGCAGTGATTGCAGATAAGGTCTAGGTTCTGAAGCCTGAAAACTGAGGTAGGGAAGAGATGATGACCTAAGGCCATGGCGTTTTGGATGTGCTCAGTGTGCGGTCAATCTCTGGGTGTTGTTCAGGAGGTCCGGTCTCAGGTTGTGTCAGACAGTGCATTAGTGCCCGGGTTAGACTATATAATTTGGGTAACATGCGAGTGCCGTGTAGGTTGATCCTCATTTAATCTGCCTGGGCCGCTCATTAGGCAATCTATTTTATCTAGATGGCAGGCAGAGTGCTACATTGTCTGTCCGGAATTGCCAAATGTGAGGGCTTCGGGGCCTGGAGAGTGAGGATGGAAGTCTGAGAACACCAGCTAGACTTCGGATTCAGGGTGAGGGAACCGCAGGTACCCCCTGCAGATGAACCAATATCTCATGCATCTGAAGTCAGGGCGAGGATGCGACGTTGGCTCAGGTTGGAGTCTCTGTGCATGACGGCCCCTTCATGAACGGAGCGGAATCTCGAGGCCATGGAGGTTTTCCACGTTGGGAGATGTGGGATGCCCTCTTCAAGGATTCCTTCTGCGGGACAATTGAGACCTGTTGGACAGCTCCAGGACATCCAATATGGCATGACTCCAGAGCACCGTTCGAGGATGGATGCCTGGGAAGTCCGCCTCGCATTCCAATTGTCTACGAGCAACAAGACAGTTTAGATCCAATGGATCTGCGAGAGCAACCAGGGTGGCAGAGTTGAAATGGACTTTTCTGAGGATGGTGCCTAATGTGTGTTTGTGACCATGAGGGTTTTGGAATTGAGCAGTGGCACCGGGGCCCTGAAGTATTCTCCTAAGCTTTGGACATAGCTCCCATGCAAAAGTTTCCTTGTGGAGACGAGATTTGTTCTGATGGGTGCCTCAGGAAATCCCCTCTGCTGGTATTGGAATCCAGGCTTTTGAGGAGACATGCCTGTA